>CM046445.1:36079437-36241937 GCA_025506515.1 Flaveria trinervia
TCGAACTCAATGAAGTCATAGGACAGGGGAAGAAGTGTATTTGCCTGATAGAAGCCTGTGGCACTCAGGTAGTTTATCATTTTGATTCTATCCTCTTCTTTATCTACCTGATGTTCTTGTGGAGCCACATCTTCCTGTGCAGGACTTTCTTGAACTGGAGAGAGAGTGGGAGTATGCTTGTGAAGTCTTTTCTGTCTACTCTCCTCTTTGAATTGAAGAAGTAACCTTGCATCCTCTTTCTCCTTTATCTCACTTGACACTTCCATGTCAGCCAGTTCATTCAACTCTTCTAAGGGGAGGGAGATGATTTCATCAACATCATAGTTCCTGGTCTGTAAATAATTAATCCTGACTGCCCTTTGTTCATCATTTTGAGTATTTGGTCTGGGGGCAGCCCTGATTGTAGCTTGCATGAATTTTGATGACCCAGAAGAACTTTCTCCCCTTAGCCTCCTTTTCCTCTCTCTCTCTTCCTCCTCAATTTCTTCAGGAGTCATTATCCTTTTCCCTTTGTTACCAACAGACCTTTGTGACTCAAGGTGGATTGAGGCTTGGCCTTCATTGCTTGGTGTAGCTTCCATGCTCTGGCCAGAGAGAGGCTGAGAGACACCTTCACCAGCAGGTGTCTCAGATGGAGTTTGGACCTCTGCAGCAGTTGTTGATGGTGAGACAAGGGTCTCAGGTTCTGCCACTGGGCCTTCAGCCAAGGATTCCCCTATGAAACTAATCTTAGGGTCCACCTCAGCATCCAGTTGACCGATGACATTGCCTGATTGCCTAAGTCTCCTTCTTAGAGAGAACTCTGCAAGGATCCTGTCTTGGATTCTTTGAGCCAGCCTGTCAGCTTGTCTAGATTTGCTTGGATTGACAAGTGGCATGTTGACTAAATCCAGTCCTTCATAGAAGCTCAGGCTTTGGAACTGAAAGACTTCTTTTTGACCTTGAACTCTGTGAAGTATGAGGGCTCTTCTGTCATCATCATACCTCCATCTGATATGTAGTTGCCAGTTCCATGTGGTGGAGATGAGACAGCCCTTGGTATACCTTCCTCAAAGAGACTCCTGATGAGAGAGTCTATAGAGTCCACATTAATGTGAACTTGAGGAAGTTGCTGAGAATGCACAACAGCAAGTGAGGATGGTGAGTCCTCTATGTCCATTCTCTTTGAAGAACTCCCAGGTTCTGTGGTTGTGATAACTTTCTCCCCCTTTTTGGTAGCATCACCCACTTGCATAGGTGAGCTGGAGGATAAATCAGTCACTTCCACAGGTTCTTGTGTTCCTGGTTGAGCTCTCCTTAAAGGTCTCTCAGCTAGTTTTTCCTGCAGATATGAAATCTGGAGTTGCTGATCATTGACCCTGTTTTGCAGGGTAGTCACCTGAGATTCCAAGTGACTAACCTTAGAGACTAGATAGGTGCATGTTTGTGACAATTTTTGTACCTTTAGTCTCAAATTCCCCTCATCTTCATCAGAAGAATCACTGGGGGGTGAAAGGATTGGACCAAAGTCCCTTCTCTCACCACCAGCTTGAGTTTCTTGGCTGCTGGTTTTCCTCTGCTCACTGGCAACCTCAGTTAAGATGCCAATGGGCTGAGTTGCCATGGTTGAGGTCTTAATGATGTAATCACTTTCAAAAGTGAGAGCCTCTTCCATATGGACATCCTGAACAGGTTCAGATGTGTCCACCTCAGTAATAGGTGACTGATGAGGGATAGACTGAGGAGAGTCAGAGGTACTCATCTCTCTTTGAGTAGGGGAGGAGAAGAGAGACTCATGGTACTCACTGAATCCTAAGTCTTCATCAGTGTAAAAGGATAGGTTGGGAATTGGTTGGTTTAGATCCAAAGGCTGGGGATGGTAGCTATCCCCTGAAGGTTGTTCACTTGAGTGTTGAGACTCAGAGTGAAGGCTTACAGTTGTTGGGCTAATGAGCTCATCAGGTTGAGCTTGAGGAACCTCAGCCCTGATAGGTAAAGCAATGGGAGTGGTTTGCTCCTCAAGAGAAGTGGGAGCTCTGGAGTCCACTTCTTCCTGTAAGGTTGAGTATTTGGGGGCCTGCACAGACTCAATAGCCTGAGCAGGGGTTCGTTGGGATTTTCTTTTGTAGGTGATGAATATTGGAGGTTGTGAAGAAGGTAGGAGAGCAGTAGGTGTGGGTTCAACACTAGCTTGGACTGCTATGTTGTCACCTTGAGCAATGAGCTCTAACATTTTTGGGACTAGGGCTGTTTCTACCCCTGAGAAGCCTACAGTTTGCTTCTTCATAATTTTAAAGATGCCGGGCTTCATCTGTCCCAGTTTAAGAATATTGCCTGTTTCCTTCAACTGTGAGCCCAGTTCACAGTTAAGAATGTGTTGAACATATCTAGGAAACATGTAATATTCTAAGGAGTCTAAGTTTGCAAGTAAATTAGTATAAACAAATTGTGAATACCTGAACTTGACCCCCTGAACCATCCCATGAACTATAAAGGAGAGATCCTCAGGAATCTGGTCCCATCCACCATGCTTGTTTGATAAGCTGTGGATAACCACATGGAGCAGGTATTTCCACTGGGATGAGACCTTCCCTTTCCTGAAGGTCTTTACAGAGAAATCTCCTTCATAGCCCATCTGCTCGAAGGAATGATTAACCGCTTCTTTTGGGAAGAACACTTCACCTGCTTCATCATCCAGCTGAAGATGTCGGTTGATGATGGCCGGAGTGATGAAAATTGTTCTCCCCTGCACTGTGGCAGACAGTGCCTTTTCCCCATCCATAATGACCTCTTGGTAGGTCTTCCAGAATTCAAGCAAATGATCCTCATATAGAGGAGGATCAATGGTTAGGGAGGTGAAGTAGTGAGACAAAGACAAGAAACGGCAAACCTCTGAGAAATGAGGATCTTTGTCAGAGCATAACAGAGCAACCTGATTGTGTTGTCTGTGTAGCTGCATGGCAAAGTGAGGATCATTTCTGTGTGTAAGATCAGCCATTGTGAGGTAGCTCAGAGATGAAGAGAAAAGAATGGGAAGGAAATTTCAGAGAGAAAGCTTTGGGTTTTAGGTATAGGAGAAAAGCAGATGATAGAAGAAGGGGGAAACCGTTGGGTTTATATGAGAGAGAAGGATTTCAGATAAAGTTTAATGAAAGAGGATAAACTTTGAAATCCGTATGTCGGTCCCACCTCTGAAAAAGTAGTTTACCTTTTTGCTCAAAAAGTAGTTTTCTTGGAATTCGAAAAGCTTCCGAAAGTAATTTGTCTTCGGAAGTTTTGATTGAAAAAGCTTCCGAAGCTAAAGTGACTTCGGAAGAATTTTCCTGAGAGTCTAAAGATTATGCTTCGGAAGAGAAATAAACTTTTGGATGCTTTGTATAAGAATGAACAAAGCTTCCGAAAGTAATTTTTTGCTTCGGAAGGAAAAAGTCCTTAAAAATGAATAAGTGTCTAAGTTAAGAATTTTAAGCTTTGGAAGATAAATTTTGACTTCTTCCGAAGGTAAAATTTCTTAGACAGTCATTTATTTTGAAGACATATTTTTCTACCGAAGGTAAAATGTTATCTTCCGAAGTATCAGAAAATTTTCAAGAATCCAAGGAAAGTCTTCAAAAAGAGTTTTTCATTCAAAGAAAACATGAGCTTATGAAGTGATGAACTAGACAACTTAGGACACACATATTTTAAGAAGAAATAATTAGAATTAGTTTTAAGAAAAATCTACTCAAAGTTAATCATCCTAATAGCTGATATCAGATACTTAAATCTCTGTTCATCAAAAGCTTTTGTGAACAGATCAGCATATTGTTCATCTGTGTGAACTTTGACTAGTTTAATTAACCCCTTTTCATAGTTATCTCTTATTAAATGATACCTGATGTTGATGTGTTTGGTCCTTGAGTGCTGCACAGGGTCTCAGTGATAGAGATAGCACTGTTGTTGTCTATGTGGATAGGAGTCTCTTTGAAGTTAAATCCGTAGTCTAGCATCTGATTTTGAATCCAAAGCACTTGAGCACAACAGCTTGCAGCAGCAATGTATTCAGCCTCAGCAGTTGATGCAGACACACAGGTTTGTTTCTTGCATTGCCATGAGACAACTCTTCCACCAAGGAATTGACATCCCCCAGATGTAGACTTTGCAGTCATGTTGCAGCCACCATAATCACTGTCTGTATAGGCATACAGATTGAAATTAGAATTCTTTGGATACCATAAACCAAGTGTTGAAGCACCTTTGAGGTATCTTAAAATCCTTTTCACAGTGATTAAGTGAGACATCTTAGGATTTGCTTGATATCTTGCACAAATACATGTAGCGAACATGATATCAGGCCTGCTAGCTGTAAGATACATAAGAGACCCAATCATAGCCCTATATAAGTGCTCATCTACACACTCCCCCTCAAGATCTAGACCAAGGGAGTGGTTTCTGGCTATGGGTGTCTTAGCAGTTTTACAATCAGTCATGTTGAACCTCTTGAGTATATCTTGAACATACTTTGACTGACTTATGAAAATGCCATCTTCAACCTGCTTCACTTGAATTCCCAGAAAGAAATTAAGTTCTCCCATTGAACTCATTTCAAATCTATCTTTCATCAGCTTTTCAAAGTCTTTGCAGAGCCTTGAATTGGTTGAGCCAAAGATGATGTCATCCACATATACTTGAACTAGCAGAATGTCATTTCCTTGTCCTTTGATGAAGAGAGTTCCATCTATAGTACCTCTCCTGTAACCATGTTTACAGAGATACTCAGACAGTGTCTCATACCACTTCCTGGGTGCCTGATGCAGCCCATAGAGAGCTTTGTCAAGCTTGCAGACATAATCAGGGTGATCAGGATCTACAAAACCAGGTGGTTGTTTGACATAAACCTCCTCATCAATCACTCCATATAAGAAAGCACACTTTACATCAAGTTGGTAGACCGTGAAGTTCTTGGATGCAGCAAATGCCAGAAATATCCTAACAGCTTCTAGTCTAGCTACAGGAGCAAAGACATCAGTGTAGTCAATCCCTTCTTCTTGTGTGTATCCTTGAACAACTAGTCTAGCCTTGTTCTTGATGATGATTCCTCTATCATCCTTTTTATTCCTAAAAACCCTTTGGTTCCAATGGTAGTCTTCCCATGAGGAGAGGACAAAGGTTCCAAACTTTCTGTCTTTTGAATTGAAGCAGCTCTTGTTGCATAGCTTCAACCCACTTCCATCCTTTAGAGCCTCCTCAACTTCCATCCTTTAGAGCCTCCTCAACTTCCATCCTTTAGAGCCTCCATCAAGAGCTTCTATGATCAATCCTTTGTTGAATACTTCAGAAGAACAGATTCTGGTGGTTATCTCCAAAATACTGTCTCTGGACCATGACTTCACTTCAATGATTGATCTTCCCAGATACATTGATATGAATCTTGTCATAGCTTCCAGCCTTTCCCTTTCTTTCTCACTCTAACTTGCCCATCTATGTTCAATCTCTTGAATCTCTAGCCTTCTGATTTCAGAGTCAAGTTTGGCTGTGTCAAAACCTTGTCTGAAGAGTTGATCACTGATCTTATCCATAGATCTTCTATGTTGCTCATCAGCTTCTTTGATGAGTTCTCCTAACTTTTTCTCACCTTCAGTCTGTTCAGAGCTCTTCTTTCTCTTGTAGGTGATCATCTTCTTTTCTTTCTTCTCTTTTTCTTCTTCCTCTTCAACTCTCTTTCTTTTGTCTACTTTCATTGACTTAGACTCCCCCTTTTTGGTTGCATTGGGTTCAGGGGTTTGAATGTCAGAAAGTATCTTAGAAACAACAACATCAACTAAGGTTTGAAGATTTGAGGAAAGCCTCTCATCAATGGCTTGATGCATAATGTTTGTGATTATGGAAGTGATAGAGGTAAGGAGGATTGAAAGGCAGCAACCACTTGCTCAGAGGGGTTCTGTCCCTGAGAAATGGTGCCTGAATCAGAGGCTAGTGGCAAAGTTGTTGGGAGTGGCTCAGTGTTTGGGAGAGCTTGAGAAGAAACTGCCATCTGTGGGTGAATTGGGGAAGATGGACTTGATTCTTGTGACATTTTGCCAAGCAGTTCTTGTAGTCTGCATACCTCAGTCTCAAGAATGGTGTTGTGGGCTAGACATCAAAGAAAAAGCCCAGGTCATCATCAGTCTTTGCTGAATCATCTGACCTCCTGATTAAATCAGATGAACATGTGCTGAGTGTAGATTAGTATTCACATGTGCCCCTATTTCTTGAAACTGGGGACTTCCTGCCTCAGGATTATGTCCTTCATTGGCAGTTGCCTCTGGTGAGGTCTTAGAAATGATACCACCTTCATCCTGGTCATGTGCTGAAACAGCAGAAAAGGCAGCCTCACCAGATGTTCGAATCTCCTCCTCTACACAGGGAGATTGAACTCTATAATCCCTGTGCTGGGGGTTATCAACCATATTATAATCCTCTCCCTCAACTGTTGAGGTTTTCCCAGTGGTAATAGGTTTCTGGGGATGGTTAGAGGAATGTAGTTGAGTCAGCACTTGTGTAATAACCACAGTTGGGCTTGTAGGGGTGGCTTCAGTGGGAGATAGGTGTGAAGATGATTGCACCTGGGGTGAATGGTGCTCTTCAATGGAAATCTTCTCAAGTGAGAGAGATTCCAGTAATGTGGTTTCCCCATTTTTGGTTGCATCAGGATCCTGTTGAGAGGATACCTGAGCGGTTTCAGCTGGTAGAGTCATGGAAACTAGAAGGGGATTACTACCCATAGTTTCATCCTGCCTTTGTGTTGCAGGGGCATCATGAGGGGACTCAAATCCCTGAGTAGCCTTTTTGGTTGTTTGGATTGTTATTTGGAGGGGACTTTGGATCTGGAGGATGAGGCTGTGGGTTCCTTCTGCTTGGGTTTTAGCAGTTTGGCAGCCTCTTTGAGTTGTGGGTTAGAGTTGTGCCTGGAGTATACCTCTGGCAAAACTACCACAGCAGGGACTCCAAGGCCAACAGGGCCATCTGATTTTAATTGATTTATGATTATGGCCATAAGAACCTTGGATATAATATCCATCTGTTAACCATAGGTTTCATTGCCAGATCTTTTAATTCCAAAAATATAATTTCAGAAAAATTGAAGCTTTGGCATTCAAGGATAGAATACAATACCTGCTGCCACCTGGATGACATTTGATCCCATGAAGAGGATTTGGGGGCAAGGCAGACATTGATCATGTGAAAGATTAGGCATTCAGCATCATGGAAGTGCTTCTTCAGAATGGTTGTAGCACTTAGGTCGCCCTCATATCCATGGTTGATGAATGATAGATCAGTGGTGCCCTTCGGGTATTTGGTGACAAAGGTGGCATCATTCAGATCTAGGGTTTGGCAAATGATAACAGGAGTGACTACCACTTTCTTCTGGTTTACAAATGACTGGAGAGTGATCGCGACATCATTCTCACCAGTATGGACAGCGAGATTTGTCCAGAATTGGCGAAGGGTATCGGGATAAATCGTTGGATTCAGAAGAAATGCAGTTTGATACGGGGAATCAACCATCAGATCAATGGCAGCATCAAACTTAGTCCAAAAGGTCGATTTTGTGAGGTAGGCAACACAGTTTTGTCGTGGTTTGATTTCCATGGTCACCATTAATGGAAGATGAATGTTCGGAAAATGACTTATGAAAAGTTTGAAGTTAGGGTTAGGTATATAGGTTATGAAATGGCTGAAAGAAAACAACTGAAAGTTTTGGTGTTAGTCATCAGTTGTTAGAAAACTACTCAAGACATGGTTTTAACTTTTAGATGTTGTAAACAACTGAAGACTTGGTGTTAGTCATGAGTAGTTTGAAAGTACTGAAGACTTGGTTTTGGCTTCAGTTGTTTTGAAATGAAACAACAGTTGTTTGAAACAATTGAAGAGTAAAATTGCTCTTTAGTTGTTGTCGTCAATTCATAGATCTCAGTTGCTTCATTTGACCTTAACACTTACTCAGCAGATTATCTGATTTTCAGATGTTTCATTGGTCATCAGTACTTATCTGTTAGAATAGACATCAGTTGTAACCACATAAGTAGTTGTAACTACATCAGTACTTTTTAACAAATAAAGTACTTCAGTACTTTTAAGTAATTTAGTCTTCAGTAGTTATGAAAATTATTGAAGATAAAATAACTTATCATTACTTATTTTTGCCAGCTGTATACTAATGCTCATCAGTACTTGTGAACTGAGATCATCAGTAGTTTTCAAATCATTCAAGCTGTAGCATACCAAGCCTTAGCATAAGATTTTGGAAAGTTGCACTGTCCAAAGGCTTAGTAAATATATCTGCAAGCTCATCAGCACTAGGAACAAACTTTGGATCAATAAGACTTTTTACATAACAATCCCTGATAAAATGATGTCTGATCTCAATATGTTTGGTCCTAGAATGCTGGACAGGATTGTTAACAATACAAAGAACTGAAGCGCTGTCCATCAGTAAAGGAGTCTTAGTCTCTGTAATGTCATAATCCAGTAATTGATTCTGAAGCCAGAGTACCTGAGATGTACAACTTGCAGCAGCAATGTACTCTGCTTCAGCAGTGGATATAGCAACTGAAGTTTGTTTCCTACTCTGCCAAGAAACTAAACAATAGCCTAGAAATTGACATCCACTAGAGGTTGATTTTATGGTTAATTTACACCCTGCATAGTCACTATCAGAGAAAGCAACTAATTTGCAAGAGTGCCCAGTGGAATACCATTCCTAGAGATTGAGTTCCTTGCAAGTATCTAAAGATCCTTTTGACTGCAATCATATGGGATACTTTAGGTGCAGCCTGAATCTAGCACAGACACAAGTTGCAAACATAATGTCTGGTCTAGAAGCTATAAGGTACACAAGGAACTAATCATACATCTGTAAAGAGTTTCATCAACTGCTTTACCTTTCTGATTAGCATCTAGTTGTGTGGTGCTGCACATGGGAGTAGAACAGGGCTTACAGTTTTGTAAATCAAACTTTTTCAACAAATTCTTTGTATATTTTGATTGATGAATGAAAGTTCCATCAGCCATTTGTTTGATTTGCAAACCCAGAAAGAACTGTAATTCTCCCATGGCACTCATTTCAAACTTTTGTTGCATCAACATAGTAAAGACATCATACAACTGTGGATCAGAGGATGCAAAAATAATATCATCTACATAAATTTGAACAAGGAGCTTATGCATGCCTACTTTCTTAATGAACAAAGTTTTATCTATGGAGCCTCTAGTGAAATTAGTTTGAAGAAGAAAGTTAGACAGTGTTTCATACTAGGCTCTGGGAGCTTGTTTTAACCCATAAAGAGCCTTATCAAGCTTATACACCCAATCTGAATGTTTATGTTCTTAAACAACCTGGTGGTTGACACACATAAACTTATTCTTTTATTTTACCATATAAGAATGCACTTTTGACATCCATTTGAAAAAAATTAAGATTATGGAAAGCAGCATAAGCTAAGAACAATCTGATTGCCTCCAGTCTGGCTACAGGGGTAAAGGTTTCATCATAATCAATTCCTTCTTCTTGTGAAAACCCCTATACAACCAGTCTGGCCTTGTTCTTGAAAATTTGACATTTTTCATCAGTTTTATTCCTAAACACCCATTTAGTGCCTATTGCACACTTACCTTGGGGTAGAGGAACTAGTTCCCATACTTGCTGCTTTTGAAACTGAAGAAGCTCAAGTTGCATGGCTTCAACCCATCATTGTCTCTTAATGCAATATGATAGTTCTTTGGCTCTTGTTGGCTGATGAAGAGAGCATAAAAGCAGAAATTGGACAATTGACTTCTAGTTGAAACACCAACATTTATGTCATCAATGATTTGAGACATGGGGTGATTCTTCAGTTCTTGATACTCAATAAGATCTGTGCAAGTGTTTGTAGGTGATTCAGCAGCAACAGATGTTGATCCAGACTCTTGAAACCTAGAATGAGATGGCAATTCAAATGAAGTAGAGGAATCAGAGATCTCATCAGCATTTGTTGTGGATGGAACTGCTGAAACTACAGGAACATCAAGGTTAGTAGACTCAGGCAGGTGATCACTAAACCTTGCATTTGTATCATCAGATGAATGACTAGTTACAGGAGATGATAGATTCACGGAATCTACAATAGCTGGAGGCTGATAAGGAACATATTGCAGTATGTCCAAATCAAATAACTCCATAAGGTTTTGTGGGATTTTCTCCTTTGCAGATTCATTAAACTTTACATGCAAGGTTTCTTCAACTATCTTTGTTCTGCAATTAAAAACTTTGTATGCTTGCAAGTAGATGAATACCCAACAAAGTACCCTGCATCCACCTTTGATTCAAACTTCTGAAGTGGATCCTTTGTGTTAAGAATATGACAGGGACACCCAAATGCTCTAAAGAAGGAAATCAGAGGAGCCAAATGATGTAACACTTCATAAGGAGTCTTCATCAACCTCTGATTTACTAACACTCTATTTTGCACATAGCAAGCTGTGTTGACAGCTTCAGCCCAAAAGGTAAGTGGCAAACCAGAATCAGCCAACATTGACCTTGTGGCTTCAATAAGGGTCCTGTTCTTTCTCTCCACCACTCCATTTTGTTCAGGAGTTCTTGGAATGCTATATTGCCTCTTGATTCCCTTAGAGAAATAGATTTCATCAAGTTTGTGGTTTCTAAATTCTATGCCATTATCACTCCTCACACACTTGACAGAAAGGGAGTACTGCTTTTCCACATGCAACACAAGTAGATGATGATTTGACCAGCCACATCTTTTGAATGTAAGAAGAAGGTCCATACAAATCTGGAATAATCATCCATAATTACCAGACACTATTTTCTCTTTGCCATGCTCATCACTCTTACTAGACCAAAAAGATCATATGCAGTAATTGCAAGCAGGCAGTGGACTTTGGTTCTTCTATTGGAGGGAATGATACTTTGTGTTGCTTTCCTTTTAAACAAGTAGAGCAGTTGAACTCCTTTAATGGCAGACCTCTCACTAAACCATGATGGATAATCTGGTTCATGTTTTTAAGAGTCACATGACCAAGCCTTCTGTGCCATAGTTCAGATTCCTGAGGAGATGCCTTGGAGAACAGACATGGATGGCCTTTTAGATCAATTTTCTTTGATAAGTCTAAGGCATATACTCTTCCAATCCTGTTGGCCTTCTGGAGAGTATATTCATCCAATATCTTGTCAATCATTCTCAAAACATTGGAAGACAGAATCTGACAGTTTTGACTGGTGAAAAGTGCAACATGCCCTTTATCACACATTTGACTGACACTCAACAAGTTGTACTTGAGATTCTCCACATGGTTAACATCATCAAATCTTATCTCACTATTTGACACAAAGCCTTTTCCGATGATGTAACCCTTAGCATCATTACCAAAAGATAAAAATCCCTTCTTTCCTTGAGAGTAGTCATGAAGAAGAGAACTGCTCCCTGTCATATGCATAGATCCTCCACTATCCACATACCAGATGCTTCTATGGCATGCTGAAGAACCCTGCATTTGTCACACAAACAAGTTAGCTTTTGAGACCCAAACCATTTTGGTTTTGGGTCTGTTCTCATCAACAGATTCTATATTAACTGATTTGTCATGACTAACAGCCTTTGAAGGTGGAGATGGTGCTGAAAAGGAGTCCTTAGATTTTGGCTTAGTTTTCCTTTTGAGTGGTTTAATAACAGGTACATCTATTTGCTTAACTCTCCCCAACAGATGTTGAACCATCATAACAAGTTGTGTCTGATTCACATCAGTGCTTGTTTTTGATTGGTTCCTGGGACTCACCATGTCCTCCTTTTTGAAAGACACAGACTTAGTTTGGTGTTTTGATATTCCATGAGGAATATTTTCAGCTGTTTTATGGTAAACCCCTTCCTTCTTTTTAGATTTTTGTAAGAACTTTGGGTTATCAGATTGAGATGATTATGGCACAAAATTGGTTTCAAATTCATCTTTCATTTTATTAATTTCCTTTTTAATGATTTTATCTTTGTTGAATTTTGAACCCTTTCTGTACCAACATTCATCAGTGAGATGATTGAATAGACCACATATTTCACATGGCTTTTTCTTCATCTTCTCTTGTTAAGGTGTGTTCTTCAGTACTTTCTTCTTCTCAGTACTTATGTTAAGTACTGAAGGATTTGTAACAACTGAAGACTTGTTCTTCAAAAGTTTTCTATCAGTACTTTTGGATTTCTTGATAGACTCTTTAGCAGTTGTCAAACCATGTTTGTTTTCATTTGGTTTGAAATGTTCTTCAGGTGTTGTTACTTACTCTTCAGTACTTTGAATACTTTGTGAGACAACACCTGAAGTGCTCAGCTTTTCTTTGATCATGTGTTTATCAGTAGTGAGACCATCAGCAGATTGATTAGCTAAGGTACTATTACTGACTTCATCCTCTGATTTTGCATTATCACTTGAGGATGAGACATATGATGATGTGGTTTGGGAATTGCTTTCACCTTCAGAGTATACTTCTGTCTTGGGAGTAAAATCTGTAGGAGGTATAATGTGATTATACCCAATCCCAAACTTCACATTTGAAGCTATTTGCTTACTGAGAAGCATTTCAAACCCCTTGCAGGATGTTACACAGTGTTCACACTCTACTTGAGTAGCTGCAAGTTTTTCTTTGAGATTCTTATGATTCTCTAAAATGACCTCTACCTTTGCCTTTTCATCGGTGATTTGGCATTTTAATTTGTAAATCTCATCATCTTTTTCCTTTAAGACAGACTCAAACTCATCTTTTATTTTGGAAATCACTTCCTCTAAGTCAAGATTTTGATTAATTAAAGCTACATTTGCTTCTCTAGTTGAGACAAAAGTAGCTATGCATGACTCAGAACACAACTTGGCCTTAGCCTCAGAAGATACTTGTGGTACCTGTGATGATGAAGCATTTGAGCATGAACCATCAGTAGACTCCAGGGCCATAAGAGCAAGATTTCCAAAAGGATTTTCACCACCATGTTGACTAGCACCAGAAAGCACTTGTTCAGAATAACCTGAAAGATCCTCTGGTAAGCTACTCCAGTCAACAACTCCAGGTGTGAAAAAGCTTTGATGTGATTGAGATTGAGATTGTTGATTTGATTGAGATGGCTGAGGCTCAGGTAGGCATGTGGTTGTTGAGCTATGGGTACTGGAACCTGATTGGACTGAGGCATGTAAAAACAGGGATAAGGATATGGCATTTGACCTTGAAGGACAATATATGCAGGAGATGATTGAATTTGTGAATGATGACCAGAACTGGTAGAATGTTGCCCTTTGTTCTGTGAACTATTGCATGCAAAGGTCACAAAGTGTGCAGAAGAGTTAGATCCAGACGATCTACACTCTCTTGCAAAATGTCCAAGTCTATGGCACTTGTGACACCTCAACTTGCTCTTGTCAAAACCAACTTTGGTTTTTCTAGAGAGACCAGGAAATTTTCTACCTGTCCTTTTGTAAAATTTTTGAGATCTGATATTGATTAATGCCATTTGGCTCAAAATATCCATCTCTTCCAGATCATTATCAGCAATTCCTTTCAAATCATCCATCAAAAAGCACAAATTATCACTACTACACCCTAAATTACTATCAACACCAACAAAGCAGGATCTCCACTGTTTGAAGAGAAATCTATATGCTCATCATAACAACTTTCTGATGCAGCATATTACGACTCATGACCGACCAGAGCAGTATTCCCTGGTACAAAATTCTAAGTGAGCTTCCCAGATGAAGCCAGTTTCCTTTTCTGTTCTATCTCTCTTTCAAATGTTAACAGTTTCCTTTTCTGTTCTATCTGTCTTTCAAATGTTAACAATAGTATATGTGTCCCATCTCTCAGGCAGGGATCTGAGGAATCTGTTGTTCATCGGACTGTTTGTATATTCATGTTTAACCATTTTCAGCTCAGATATCAAACAGGAAAATCACTCAAACTGTTGAGTCAGTGACTCACCCTTTCTATGAGAGAATGTCTCGTATTGATGGGCAAGGATCTCTCTATTGTTTGCCAAGACCTCATCAGTTCCTCCAAATTGTTCTTTCAGAGCAACCTAGAGGTCATGAGCATTTTCATGATGCATTAGTCCAGAATAGATTTCATTAGGCAGTGCTATGGCAAGAATTCCATGGGTTTTAGCATCAATTTCAAACAGTTTCAGATCTTCATCTGAATATTGCTCTTTCTTCTTCGGAACCATCTCATTGGTTTCTGGATTACTCACCATAGGCTTATATGGTCCATGAACCACAGATTTCCAACAACCTGAACTGTTGACAGAGAGGTGATGGAGCATTCGGCGTTGCCATATGTTATACTCACTCCTAAAAAGCATCGGAGGCTTTGTTGAGGAGCTAGTATTGTGAGGATCATTTATTGATGTAGCCATATTCACCAATTCAAACATGTTCAATGAGATTTTAATAGATCTAGCTCAAAAACTCAACAACACAGTTTGAAACAAGATGAAGCTCAAATTAATTCACCGGAAGCAACAAAAAATCAAACTCTATAACCAATTCTTGCAAATTTGCTAATTCGATCAAACTTAGATATCAAAAGAGCAGTTTCAATGATAAATTGTTAAATCGATCAATGATTAACCAGCTCTGATACCATTTGAAAGGATCGGGATCTAGTTTGATCAATTAGATTAAGATTTACGGCGGAATAGCATAAGAATCAGATGAAATTTAAGCAAGAATAATATGAATATTCAATCAAACAGTAACGCTTATAGAGAGAGAAATTTTTCTGCAAAGAGAATGTTTTCATTCACGCACACGCTTCGGTTACAAGGAAATTAGGTCAACATTCCTTTTATAAAGTAATGTGACATCAGCTGACGTCACTTGATAGTGACAGCTAACTGATTTATACAAACAACTGAAAGTAAACTAAACTACTGAAGATGTCCACAACAACTGAGGACACCTTCACAAAAAGCTAAGTACAAGCTAACATTACAACTACTGAAGTTATAACATCTGAAGTGTAAGAACTCCAGATGTTTTACATAATATAAAACTACTGATTACAAACTACTGAAAAGAAAACCATCACAACTACTGAAGAGAACTACTTCAGCTGTTCTGAAAACTTCTGAGAACTTGGTCTTCAGACTTTGTCTTCATTAGTTGTCTTCAGACTTTGTCTTCAGCAGTTGTCTTCAAACTTTTTCTGCAGACTTTGTCTTCAGCAGTTGTCTTCAGACTTTGTCTTCAGTTGTTGTAGACCACTTCAGTTGTTTTGATGTCTGTGGGACTTAAAGGTTTTTCTGACCTGGCTCATTGGTTCTTTTGGTCCAACACATTTATAAAGGTTTTGAGTTTGAATTTATTTGTTTGGTCTTATAAGACACTCTATCTTGTTTTCCCTTCAAGCATGCTTTGCAGAGGTCTGATGTTCCGAACTTCTTTGAAGGAATTCCAACAACATGATTTCCTGCTACAAGCTTGTTCATGTTCTTGAAGTTTGTATGACCAAGACGTCTATACCATAGCTGACTTTCATCATTAGATGCACGAGCACTGAGATAGGTTGTTTCTATAGACGGATCAACTTGAGACATGTCTAGTTTGTAGACATCTCTATCACGAATAGCTTTGACAACAACCCATTCTTTGTTAATCTAAAATACTGGCTTTATGATATAACAAAAACAATAATCAAATAAAGTAGAGTACGATTTATCGCATATTTGTGAAACACTTAAAAGGTTGGAATTCATTGTTCAAAGAAGTTGACTTTGTCAAAAATTATAATTCCGTTAGATATCATTCCTTCACCGGTTATCTTTCCTTCTGAATCTCCTCCAAATGCCACATGAGTACCATCTATTAGCTTAAAATCTTGAAGCAAGGCTTGATTGCCTGTCATGTGTCGGCTACATCCACTATCAACATACCATGTGTTTACTAGTCTTTGCAGGCGTACTTGCATTCAAAGATATTTAAGATGACTTAGTAACCCAAGCCAAAATGGTCTTGGGCTTTCTAATTTATCTACGATGGTGAACTATTTGAAATGGAGTTTGTTTATATCGGGTTTCTTCCGAAATTTATGATTTTCAACTCCTCTTTGGAAAACATTTTGATTATCTTTTCTTTGTTTTGTTTTCAAAACATTAAATCTGTTTTTAAGATCATCATCAAGAGATTTTGAACCATTATTTGAGACATGTAAAAGTTTTTCTTACTATATGTTTCATTTTTCATTCTCAGTGAGCGTGGAACGAAAGGTTCTTGATTATACTGTTGGGATCTGACATTATACTGATTATCATAATGAGAATTGATTCTTCTGAAAGATCTCAAACCCAGAGAAGGTGTTTTGACTGTTTTTTAAATCCATTATAATGATTTCTTTGAAACTTTGGATTAACATATCCTTGGTTATCAAAATCGTTTCTAGTGAGTTCTTCCTGAAGTAACAATCCTCTATGTTACGATTCCTTTCATCACACAATGCACAGTATTTGTTAAAATAACAATCAACTGTGTTGTGATTTGTCATATCACATATGTGACAATATTTATTAAAATAACACTCAGATGTGTTATGATTGTACATGTCACATATATCATAGTATTATGTTGGCTTTTGAAACAACATTTGCTTAACCATGGATGTAGAGGCCATATTTGATCCTTGTTAAGATTTAGGAGTAGATTGGTTAAGCTTTTGTTTTTGCTGTGGGAGTTTGGTCTTCTTCTTCTTTTATTTCTTGATGACTTTTTAGTGTTTTGTGGCTTAATTTAATCTTGAGAAGATTCTTTTTCACATTCTTTGTTTTGAGTTAATTCATTTGAGCTAGAATCATTTGAAGATGTAGTGTCTGAATTTTCTTCTTGACAATTTCCTTTCATCTTGTTATTGATCACATTATATTTTGTTGGATCAAGAAGAAGGCTAATGCAACCAAAACTATATCACTTAAGTTATTTTGATGCTGCATGCAAAAGGCTTCCGAAGCTCTTCATGGAACTTCCAAAGGTTGAGAGTTCTTCCGAAGACAAAGGAAAAGTCCAGCTTCCAAGACAGAATTCTACTTCCGAAGACAAATGCATACTTCCGAAATTCAAGACTTAGAAGAATAAAGTGAAGACCACTTCTGAAGTATGATGAAGAAGTCTCCATGTTTTGGAAGAAGCAGCCTCTTCTGAAGTATAAAGTGACTTCAGAAGTACTTACTCTTTCGAAACCATTTAACCTTCGGAAGACACTGCTATGGACAGTGCATAGAAGTATGGTCTCTGACACTCTGTTGCAGACTTCTGATACAGCATGGCTTCTTCCTAAAGAACCATGTTGTTGACCATACTTTATTCCACTGCTTACCTTTTCATGATAGTACCGTTACCATCTTTAGTTGGTGACAATAGGTAAGTCAGGGACATGTCCTGACTACCTAATATCAGATAAGACTTTATCTGAGATACCTTAATCTTTAGTCTTATAATATAGACTTTAGGTATAGGATCCCAGCTGGTATCAAAGTATATCCTGCTGTAGATAGTATTATATATAGGTTCTCCTTGTAATTCATAAAAGACAGAGAAATCTGCTTGTAAGAGTCTTTGGTATTGTGAGTTGAGAATCAATATATCAAAGTATCTTGAAATTATCTTTTTGCGTTCTTAGTTACTTTTCATATTGTGATAAACTCTTCTTGATTCTTACCTGAGTGTGATTCTAGGTGAGTTTGAGAGAAAACATTTGTGTTTAAGTGACAAACACCGATCCTGCAATTGGTATCAGAGCTTCTCAGGCTCTTGATTGTGTGATCTAACCATCCAAATCAACCTGTTTTCACTCCTCCCTACCACTCACTTCCTCATATGGCCCTCAACAAATCTGAAGTAGAAATGGGGACGATGACCAAAGCGCCAATCATCACCCCTAAAAACTACAGGTCTTGGAGTAGAAGAATGGAAGGCTTCATCACATACCAAGACAACAAGATGTGGAACTCGATTGTCAATGGACCGTACAAACCAAAGGTGGCTTCACCTGGTGGAAATGGTGCCATGATAGAAAAAGCTATCGAGGACTATTTTGATGAAGACAGAAAGAAGATGGACATCGACAACAATGCTATGACTATTCTCATGACTGCAATACCGAACTCTATTATGGTAGGGTTTGAGCATTGCAAGACTGCCAAAGAATTGTTTGATGCACTTGCTCAGATGTATTCTTGCTCCAATGACTCAAGAAGGACTCACTGAAGCAGCAGTTCGAGAACTTCACTCATATTGCTGGAGAGACCCTCAGCCAGTAGTACTTCAAGTACATGGATCTTATGTCTTCCCTTCAGTCTGTAAAGATCACTCCTGAACATAGAGATCTCACCAGAAATTTCATGAGTGCTCTTCCAAATGAGTGGACATTCTACTGTGTCTCTATCAAGAGAACAGAAAACTTGAACACTCTTTCCATGACTGAGCTCTATGGTATCCTTGATGGATACCGTCTAGAGATGGAGAGTAAGAAAGGCCATCAAACAAGCACATCCATAAGTCTTCCTGCTAGCAACGCTTTAATGGTTGCTGAAGGCTCATTAACCCCTCAACCTCAGCACTTCCTGACTTATCAGCAGCCATCCTGCTCATCTGGTCCCTACATCACTTTTCCTGAGACTCTAAGGTCTCAACAGGCTCAACACAACTCCTTCCAGGAAAGTTGTGCCTTTGTCTCAGGAGGCGGACACTCAGGAGATTTTCAATACTGCTTTGATGATCTTGAGTGCTTCAGCCCAGATGATGTAGAGTATGTGGACATTGTCCAGCAAATGGCTCTTTTAACTTACAGAGCAAAGAAGTTCTTTAAGTGAACTGGAAGGCACTTCCCTCAGAACCCAACTACTAGCAAGTTCGGGTTTGACAAAACCAGAGCAAAGTGTTATAATTGTAACCAACTGGGTCATTTTGCAAGGGAATGCAAGGCTCCCAAGACCAATCCGGGAACCCCACAGGCCTCCACACATCCCTCAACCTCAAAGCCCACTGAGAAGTCAACCGAGACAGCTGCAATAGCTCAAGAAGTTGACTGGAGCTTCATGGTACAGGATGTGACTCCTGCTCAAGCTCTCATGGCAGGAACAGATGATGCCCAGGTATATAAACATCTCTGCACTCCCGCTTGTATAGCTAAAGTTAAACTCTATCAGGATTACAATATGGAAATCAGATCTGACATTAAGTCTTTAAATATTCTAAAATCTGATTATAAAAGAGCTAAATCTGACTATCAAAAGAAAATTGATGAGTTGGAGAAAACTGTATCTCTTTTGAAACATGAACACACCAACTATAAGACTCAAATCAAGGATCTGATATCCAAATTGTCTGAGGCTCAAGCCAATGAAGAAATTGGCTAAAAAGGAGTTTTTCTGCAATGAATAAATTGGCTAAAAATAACTTGGAACATGGTTTGCCTAAAAAGGAGTTTTTCTGCAAAGACAACTGTGTTGCATGCCTGAAAGGGAAACAACACAGGACACTCATAAATCCAAATGTGTTAACTCTATCACTACTCCATTGCACTTATTGCACATGGATCTTTTTGGTCCCACAAGTATAATGAGCATTGGAAGGAAATCATACTGCCTTGTGATAGTTGATGATTTTACAAGATTCACATGGGTATTCTTTTTAAGAACTAAAGATGAAACTGCTAAAACGTTAAAATATTTTATTCTTAAAATAGAAAATCAAATTGATCACAAGGTTAAAATAATTAGATGTGATCAAGGGACTGAGTGTAAGAACTTCATTCTTGACTCATTTTGTAACTCAAAAGGGATTGCCAGACAATATAGTGCTCCCAGAACTCCTCAACAAAATGATGTTGCTGAGAGGAGGAATAGGACACTTATTGAGGCTGCTCGAACTATGTTAGCTGATTCAAAGCTACCTCTAACATTCTGGGCAGAGGTAGTCAGCACTACATGCTATGTGCAAAACAGAGTTCTTGTAGTTCAGCCCATGGAAAAACCCCTGATGAGCTATGGAACAAGAGGCCACCGTTCATTGGCTTTCTATGGTCCTTTGGCAGCAGGTGTACCATACTTAACACAAAGGACAATTTAGCAAAATTTGCTGAAAAGTCGGATGATGCTATCTTTGTTGGATACTCTTCTAGTTCCAAAGCTTACAGAGTATACAACATTAAGAATCAACAATTTGAGGAGTCATCCAATATAGTTGTTAATGAGCACACTCCTTGTGTTAGGGGGAATGGACCTGATCACATCTTTGATTTAAAATTGTTTCCAAACTATTCTAAACCTTCTTGTGAGAATGTTTCAGATGGAATAGGCGCTCAAACTGATACTGATGCTGCTGCTAATGTTCAACTGTTCGAGCTTCCCAGGCCTAGACCAAATTCTCCAAGTGCTGAAATACATCAGACTTCCACTATTCACAGATCCGACAGTTTAGCTATATCAAGGAATAATGAAGTCTCAACAAGTGAGTCACCTACTGAGCCTCAAAGCTCATCCGGTGATCCACTACAACACCAGGCAGAAGGAGGTAGTATTTTGAAGGAACAGGCAACTATTAATCCTGCCTCACAGGCAACCATTAATGATGTTTCTCATTCATTCAATCAATCCTCATTGAATGGCTTTGAAACAACAGCTGGACAGAGTGTTCTAGTTCCTGAACAGAATATATCCAACCTGGATCTATCTCTGCAACTGGAAGTGATTCCTTGGCTTCGGATTCACAACACTCATCCAACTGAGAACATCATAGGGAATGTCTCTAAGGGTGTGAGAACAAGAGGACAGGCTCCTCAACGGAATGTCTGCTTGTACTCATGCTTTCTATCTCAGATGGAACCCAAGAAAGTAGAAGATGCCTTAAAAGATAGTAGCTGGATTGAATCGATGCAAGAGGAGCTGCTTCAATTCAAGAGACAGAAGGTATGGAACCTATGTCCGCTACCATCTGGTCAAGTACCCATAAGCACCAAATGGGTTTTCTGAAAGGAGAGA
Organism: Flaveria trinervia; assembly: GCA_025506515.1. Lineage (NCBI taxonomy): Eukaryota > Viridiplantae > Streptophyta > Magnoliopsida > Asterales > Asteraceae > Flaveria > Flaveria trinervia. Next base: position 36,100,434 of record CM046445.1, read on the forward strand.
GATGATAGAGGCTTGATCATCAAGAATAAGGCAAGACTTGTGGTTCAAGGATACACTCAAGAGGAAGAAATCGATTATACTGACGTTTTCGCACCAGTTGCAAGACTTGAGGCAGTTAGGATCTTCACAGTATACCAACTTGATGTCAAGTGTGCTTTTCTATACGGGGATATAGACAGGGAAGTGTACGTATGCCAACTTCCAGGATTTGAAGATCCACAACATCCCAACTATGTGTGCAAATTGGATAAAGCTCTATATGGGCTGCACCAAGCACCCAGGCTGTGGTATGAGACTCTGTCTCAGTTTCTTCTGAAGAATGGCTATACTAGAGGTACCATTGAAAAGACTCTCTTCATTAGAAAGTCGGGAAAAGACATTTTGCTTGTACAAGTCTATGTCGATGACATCAAATTTGGTTCCTCAAATGACCAAATATGCAAAGACTTTGAAAGCATTATGAAGAAGAAGTTTGAGATGAGCTCCATGGGAAAAATGGACTTTTTCCTTGGAATTCAGGTAAAGCAACTAAAGGAAGGGTTCTTCGTTAATCAATCTAAATATGTCTCTAACATCTTAGAAAGATTTGAGATGAAGGATTGCAAGCCTGCCAAGACACCCATACCCAGAAACCATAATCTTTCTCCTGACCTTGAGGGGGAGGATACTGATCAACATCTGTATAGGGCAATTATTGGTTCTCTGATGTATCTTACAGCAAGTAGACCTGATATCATGTTTGCTACTTGCATTTGTGCAAGATATCAGGCTGCTCCTAAGGTGTCTCACTTAGCTACTGTTAAGAGAATCCTTAGGTACTCAAAGGAGCACCTAAACTAGGTCTCTGGTATCCCAGAAACAGGGATTTCAATCTTTATGGATACTCTGACAGTGACTACGGCAGTTGCAATATTGACAAGAAATCAACATCAGGAGGATGTCAATTTCTTGGTGGAAGGATCATCTCATGGCAATGCAAGAAACAATCCTGTGTCTCTACATCAACTGTTGAGGCTAAATACATAGCTGCTGCTAGCTGCTGTGCTCAACTGCTATGGATTCAAAATCAGCTGTTAGACTATGGATTCAACTTTATGAGTACTCCTATCCATATTGACAACAAAAGTGCTATCTCCATTACTGAAAATCCAGTGAAGCACTCCAAGACTAAGCATATCGAAATCAGGTATCATTTCATTAGAGATATTCATGAGAAAAATCTAATCAGATTAATCAAAGTTGATTCAAATGAACAATATGCTGATTTGTTTACCAAAGCTTTTGATGAACAAAGATTTAAGTATCTTATTGCAGCTATTGGGATGATAAACATTGATTAATCTGATCTCTTTTGAATACCTTTTGAAGATGTAAGTCTTGTGTCAATACAATTTAAGCCCTGTTACAAGAAATTTCTCTCTGAAATTTTCTAAATGTAAATTCCTTCCAAAGAGAAATTAACCTTCGGAACACACTCTCATATCTTCCGAAGCAAAACTTCTCAAAGGATAACTTCTTCTCGGAAGAACTTTTGGTCTCGGAAGAAGCGATTGATTGCATATCAGATCTACTTCCGAAACTTAAAAATTCTCCTTTTGGAAGCAACTCTAACCTTCGGAAGCATAAGAATGGCTTCGGAAGCATAAGAATTGGCTTCGGAAGACAAGTTACCTTCGGAAATGTTTTACACTCGGAAGAGAGATCTCATTATGTAACGTAAATTTCTTGGGGCCCACACTGTAAAAAGCAAAGATTTTGTTAATGATGTCAGATTATTTAACTGATTCTTAACCTTACCGCCACTGTCATTTCATCCACTAAACCATCACATCACCTTATCCTAACCCCCATTACCGCCTCTCCATAATCGTTTAAATAATCTCGACTATTCACTTTCACTTTCTTACTTGCAAACTTTACAGCCCTAGAAATTTCTTCTACTCATCTTTACCCAGCTCAAAACATTCCAATTCACCTTTCCAAATGGCCTTCAACCCACAGCACAATCAAGTCGCACTTCTTGATTCATCAAGAGATGCTGACTTCTTAGATTTCATCTCCTTCCTAACCCAATCTTCATACTACACTGCTCTAACTGTTAACCCCACAATTTACACAAACCATATGTCTGAATTTTGGGCAAACGGTCAGATTGAAACCCTAAATGGGGTTCGTGTCATTCGATCGAGTATTTGTGGCGAGGAGTTGGTCATTACTAAACAACTCATCAGGAAGCATTTAGAGCTTCATGATGATGGTGCTCCAACAGAATTTCCTAAAGCAGACTTGGATCATTCTTATCTCAAAATGGGATATAGAGGAGATGTTAGCAGGTCAACTGTTTACAAATTTAACTTCCTGTACAAATGGAAGTTCCTGCTACACGTGGTCCTTCACTACTTGTCAAATAAATCCGGAGGATGGGATCAAATTCCATTTGAACTTGGGTGCCTTGTTCATGGGTTGGTAAAAGGCCTCCGCTTCAAGTATTCAAGATTTGTGCTGACTAACCTCATGGGAAATCTTCAGAAAGACACCTTCTTCATGTATCCCAGGTTTCTCCAGCATATAATCAACTGTGAGCTAGACCAGAGCACGCTTGTCTGTGCAGATGCTCTGACTGCTCCCCAGATGAGGCCGACTATCTTCAAGAATTTGAAGAGAGTGTCCACCAACTTCACAGGAAGAGATACTGCACTTCTTCCAGGTATGACTGAGCCAACGGCTCCTGGTGACATCCCTGTAAATCCCACAGGTGATGAACCCACACCAGCAACTATCCCATTATTCCAACACTACCCATCACCATCACTTATCAGAGACGTCCCAAACAAACCCTTGTTCAATCTACTCTGATTGAACAAGCTCTTCCTGTTCTATTCAAAAAGGCTAGAGTGGAACAAAGGGCTCCTACTTAGCCTGAGGTCCAACCATCCTTCATAATTGACCTCAATTTGGGTCCTGAGTCTCCTTAGTCTCAGACTTATGATCCCACAACCCAAGCTGAAAGCCCTCAGGGTGAGTCTTTATACTCCCCTGAGCAGCCAACAAGGGACAACCCCACCAGAGGCTCAATGCCTGTAGACATTGACCAAAGTCCCGGGTCAGTAGGTTTAACCATCCTATCTTTCACTGACCTTTTATTCGAAACTGATAAAGAGATAACATCTCTCCATGGCAATGAAGTTGATCTACAACACCCTCTCCAAGATCAACAGAGCCCGGAGAAATCTCTTATCTCTAGCCCCCATCAACAACCAACTGAGGTGAGTCCCACTAATGTGGAGGGGACTCATGTAGATTCAGCTGCCACTACAGAAGGTGCCTCAATGGACCTTATGAACAGTGGCAACATTTTCAGACTGAATCTACGGCAACAGAGCCCTTTGATGACTCTGATAGAGACATCATTGAGCATGGGAAACCAGGGTGCCAAGAAACCACATCTAGTGGTGAGGATGAACATACTAAGTATGTTACCTCATCTCCCCGTGATTCTTCGAAAGAAGATGAGGGAAGCATGAAACTCTCATTCAAGATCTTCTTTCTAAAGTCTCAAATCTGGAGTCTCAGGTTAGGACTTTAGAAGCAAGATCTGCCACTCAGCAACTTGAGATTGACAATCTCAAGGCTCAACTAGCTGAGAAACAGACAGAGAGGTCTGTTAGGCACGTACCTGTTCAGGTCTCCCTGACTTCCTCCTCCAGCTCATCTAGCTCTCAAGATGATGCTACCAAAAAGGGGGAGAATGTTCAAAGACAAACACACAAGGAACCACAGAGCCGGCCTTCCACTTCAACATCTTCCTCTCCCATCATTTATGCGCCTGAAACATCTCAGGTCACTCTTCAGATTGATCCAAGGATGCTTAATAATCTTTACAGACTCTTCACCAAGTTTCTGTTAAGATCCTCCTTTGAGCAGCCAAGTCATGATGCTGCAATGATCTACTTTGGAGCAGAAGAACTTCAAAGGCTGACTGCACCTTCTACCACTGTGGAAGAAGTTGGTCAACCTAAGGTTTCCATGGAACCTGAGATTCAATTCGAAGGGGTAATAGGACCTGATGGCCCAGCAACTGAAATAGTTGGGACAGAATCCACATCCCCTCTAACTTCCGAAGCTGAAGTTAAAGCCTCGGAAAAACAAGCTGAATCTTCCGAAGCTGAAATGGAAGCTGCGGAAGGACTGTTTAAAATGTCCGAGGAACTGATTATCACAAAAGCAGCTGAAATGAGCAGCGAGGACTTTCCGATTATACCTCCATCACAAACTCCATCTCTGGCTCTCTCACAATCAGAAATTTCTCTCCAAGAACCACCACAGTCAGGATCTTCAAAGGATAAAGGTAAAAGGAAGATGACTGCGGAAGAGATTCAGGAAGAAGAGAAGATTGAAAAACTTAAGAAGAAAGGAAGACTTCAGACTGAGAAGTTGCTAGCTGCTAGCACAAAAGCAGTGCTTCCAATCAAGAGGTTGTCATCAACAAAAGAAGAGAGCAGATCATGACCAGCTCATTGAAATGGGAGCTGCCAATAAAGAAACACTCCTGCTACCATTAGAGGAGTTGGTGGATCTGGAGAAGGCAACCAGGCTGAAGTTTGAAGAAGAAGCCAGGTTGGCCTTAGAGGAAAAGGAAAAGAAACAGAAGGAGGATGAATTGCAGCTAAGGAGAGACAGGATAAACTTCCTACTCTCCAGAGGTTTTGAACTTCAAGAACTCTCTCCACACAATGATGATACGCTCCTCTGGCCTTCAACAAAGAGCAGGGTCAAATGGAGAAAGAAAGAAAAAGGGCTGCTAAAGAAAAGGAAAGAGAGAAGAAGAAGAAAGAAGAAGAGGCTAGGGTAACTGCTCCAAGAAGCTTACTGAGAAAGCCTGGATGAAGGACTATCTCCGGGCTCATGGCTTCTCCGGTAGGCAGGTGGGTCCTATGTCGGATAGGACACTCCAACGGATTGTCAGTGAAATTAAGGCTGACATCCGGTTGGGGAAAAGGAAAGAGATGTACAGAAGGGTAAAAGGGATGACCTTCACTGCTTCTACCCAACCACAACTTGAACCCTCATCCTCCAATCACTATTAAACCTAAACCCTTCACCCCTGAACCTACATCACTACCTTCCACTACTCCCTCACCTCAACCTCCTAAACTTCCAATCATCCAACCCCAAACACTAGCCAGAACCTCTGAACCTATACCTACCCAATCCCCATCCAAACCATCCCTTCAGCCTTCTCAACATCTCTCCCTTGAGGAGTTTAAGGCAGTCAAGATGAAGCTCACCAACTGCACCACTTTGAGCGAAGTTTCCTGTGTAGAAGACTCTGTCAACATTACCTATGTAGACGGATCTTCAAGTTCCCTCACAAGAAACAGATTCCTTGATTTTCCTAGAGGAACTTTGGACCAGGCTGCAAGACTTTTGGGCCTTAATTCAGACTCTTTAAATGAGGAAGAAAAGAAGCTCAGAAGAAAACTGGTTACTCTGCTGGATACAAGAAAAAAGGACAAGATTCCTAGTCAGCCTCTTGTGCCTAGAAGGAAGATAATCCAGTGGAGGTTCGATGAACCTTCTCACAACTTTGTTGTGGAAAGAGAGAATGGTGAACTCAACAGACTCAATGCTACCTCTCTGTTACACTCTAGTAGATTTGACATTGCTGAGTTAGCAGAGAAACCATTCTCCAACCCCTCCAACTCTGAAACTGCTGCACTCGTCAGAAATCATCTCAGCAGTCTTCATTTGGCTGAGCTAACTGCAAAAGCAAAGATTGAAGAAGAGTTGAAGTGAAAAGACAGGAAGACAAGGAAAGATCTACCACCAAAGGTCCTACCTTTCTATAGATGGTGGAAGGTCCTGAATTGGGACCTATAGTTTGATGGGAATATGATTATAGCTCCCATCAACTAACTCTTTTCAAGGGCAAAAACAAAGGGTACATGTTATCCAAGGTGACAGACTGGATCTCCTGTCTACTAAGGATCTGTGCAAACTTCTCAGCACCACATCAGGGAAGAACAAGGAGACAGAAAAATATTTGCTCTCCTTGGTGCTGAAAGTTTTGAGAAGTCAAGGTAAGTGAAGTTTTGGTAGCATCAGCCTAGGGGGAGTTTGTTGGATCAAGAAGAAGGCTAATGCAACCAAAACTATATCACTTAAGTTATTTTGATGTTGCATGCAAAAGGCTTCCGAAGCTCTTCATGGAACTTTCAAAGGTTGTAGAGTTCTTCCAAAGACAAAGGAAAAGTCCAGCTTCCGAAGACAGAATTCTACTTCCGAAGACAAATGCATACTTCCGAAGTTCAAGACTTAGAAGAATAAAGTGAAGACCATTCCGAAGTATGATGAAGAAGTCTCCATGTTTTGGAAGAAGCAGCCTCTTCCGAAGTATAAAGTGACTTCGGAAGTACTTACTTTTCCAAAACCATTTAACCTTCGGAAGACACTGCTATGGCCAGTGGACACAAGTATGGTCTCTGACACTCCGCTGCAGACTTCTCATACAACATGGCTTCTTCCTAAAGAACCATGTTGTTGACCATACTTTATTCCACTGCTTACCTTTTCATGATAGTACCGTTACCATCTTTAGTTGGTGACAATAGGTAAGTCAGGGACACATCCTGACTACCTAATATCAGATAAGACTTTATCTGAGATACCTTAATCTTTAGTCTTATATATAGACTTTAGGTATAGGATCCCAGCTGGTATCAAAGTATATCCTGCTGTAGATAGTATTATATATAGGTTCTCCTTGTAATTCATAAAAGACAGAGAAATCTGCTTGTAAGAGTCTTTGGTATTGTGAGTTGAGAATCAATATATAAAAGTATCTTGAAATTATCTTTCTGCGTTCTTAGTTACTTTTCATATTGTGATCAACTCTTCTTGATTCTTACCTGAGTGTGATTCTAGGTGAGTTTGAGAGAAAACATTTGTGTTTAAGTGACAAACACCGATCCTGCATATTTGTCATTCTCTTGATCAATTTGACACTTCTCTATGACACATTCACTTTTTGGAACAAATAGCTGTTTATTCTTTAGATGAGGTTCATAAGATTTTACTTTAATTGGATGGCCATTCTTAATCTTTTCTGAATCTTTCTCCTCGAATATTTGGTCATTTCTTAAAGTTGTTTTTTAACAAATTCAAGTTCTGTTAGAGTTTTGTTCCAACTTGCTTGAACTGACATGATTTTATCATCATCAACTTTATAATCATCTTTCAATTTTCTGTGCATTAATTCTTCTTGCTTCAATTTATCACATATTTTGAATGAGTATGTTCTATATGTTTAACTTGTTCAAAACATGCTTTAGTGCACAGTTTTCTCTTACTGCAATTGGAATTTCAGGATATGAACTTGAAGACATAGTGTCAGATGTAGAGTTTACAACCTTAATTGTTTAGACTTTGCCTAAGTGCAATTTCTTCTGTGTCCTCCTTTGGATCATATTTGGCACTCCAGTCATAGTCTGTCTCATTCTCTGATTCATCGGATTTTAAATCATTGTTTTCATACCAGTCTTCATTCATTTCAGACATTAAGGCTAATCCTGAAGTAAGATCAGCTGTAAATTTTTCAGCATATGCACTCCAGTCATAACCATCTTTTATGCTTACAACTAGTGCTTTCTTTGGTTCTTCAGATATCTTTTGATCATCTTTTAATTCGGGCATCAGTAGACTCTGATATGTTTTCTGGAATGTCTTTTGATTCCGATGTTAATGTCTGTGATTATTTGAACTACTTTGACCATTCTCGCTTTGAGTTCTTGGAGCTTTACATTCTCTTGAAAAATGGCCATAGTTGTTGCAGTTGAAACATCTTGACTTTGACTTGTCAAAGCCAACTGTTTTTGTAACACCCGGCCCCTCGCATCAACACTATTGTCCGCTTTGCCCCCGAGGAGCTCACAGATTTGCTTTTGGTTGCACGGGTGAAAACTTCCTAAGGAGGTCACCCATCCCTGGATTGCTCCCACCTGAGCACACTTAACTGTGGAGTTCTCCTCTCATCCACAGCCAATACGCCCAAAAGGCGTTGTTGATGTTAGAGGCCAGACATTCCTTATGAACCAGGAATCTCCCCTGTCCACGACCGATGTGGGATATGTGTAGGGTGTCACAAGCACCCCCTGTTTGGACTCATCGTCCTCGATGAGCCCGAGAAGTCACCATCCTTGGTGAGGTATGTCCCACACCCCGAATGACATAGGAGTGGCTCTAATACCATTCGGTAACACCCGGCCCCTCGCATCAACAATGTTGTCCGCTTTGCCCCCGAGGAGCTCACGAATTTTATTTTGGTTGCCCGGGTGAAAATTTCCCAGGGAGGTCACCCATCCCTGGATTGCTCCCACCTGAGCACGGTTAACTGTGGAGTTCTCCTCTCATCCACTGCCAATACGCCCAAAATGCGTTGTTGATGTTAGAGGCCAGATATTCCTTATGAACCAGGAATCTCTCCTGTCCACGGCCGATGTGAGATATATGTAGGGTGTCACAGTTTTATTTGCACTAGGCTTGTAGTTCCTGTTGACATATGAGTGCTTTTGTGTTCTTTAAGCAATAATTACCATTTGCCAATTAAGGTCCATCTCTTCTACGTCATCAGGATCCATCTCAAATAAATCCTGCAAAACCAAATCAATTGGAGTTAGATAACTACCCTGATAGCCTTGGAAGCTTGCCATAAAAGCTGTAAATGCAGTTTTGGACTCTTCATCATGTAACATGATGTTTATAACATCTTTAACTTTGCTAGGATTAGCAGAGTTAGAAGATGGAGTCTCATTATGTGTTTTAGGCAGATTAGATTTTGGAGGAGACTGTGTTTGTGGCTGAGTTGAATAGACTAGAGTACTCGTGAAAAATCCAGCTCCCACGAACAGATCACCTTCATCTTCAGGAGTCGCATCATTTTTGGCAAGAAAGGCATTCTCAATAGTATTTGCTGGAGAAGGAACATACTTGTATTGAGATGTTGAAGTAGATCTATCATTATTTCTTAAACTCTCATCATTTTCTACAGATTCAATCTTGGAATTGAGAAGATCAAGATCCATAGGAAACTTTTCAGTGTGCTTTAACAGGGTTACAGTTTGTTTCCATGACGATGGAAGTGAATTCAGGACTCTTTCATTTAGGTCTTTGATATCATTTTGATTCCTAAGGTTGACATTTCAGATGTGAGTTGTACATATCTATTCATTATCTAGTTTATAGTTTATCCTGATATATGCTTAAAGAGTTCAAGTTGCCTTGTTAACTTTTGTCTTTTGAGATCTTGTATTTCTTTACCTCCTTCACAGATAACTTTTAAAGCTTTATACATGGTATAACCAGTTTGATAGTTTTCCAATCTTGAAAGTACTTCTAGAGGTAACCCTTTGCACATGAAAGAATATGCTTTAACATCCTTCTTCACCTTCCATAAGTCATCCCCATGTAAGCCATCTTCAGGATATGGCTCTTGAGTATCTTTAGTATATACAAATCCTCTATCAGGACCATTAGAAGTGACTGGGATGTGAGGTCCTTTTTCAATTGACTTCCACAAACGAGTATCAATTGAGTTCAAATGATGTTTTAATCTAAGTGACCAATTTTTAAAGTCGGCTCTATTCTTCAGCTTTGGTACTCTGTTCTATGAATCTTTAGACTTAGCTATGATTAAGTTTTGAATTCAAGAAAATATACTATTTTTTCTATTTTTTAGATTTTAAGATGAAATAAAAAAATGAAAATATTTTTGGATTTTAGATTTTTGAAAAATTTTCAAGTGTTGAGTGAAGACTGATTAGATGCGCCTGAATAGTGGAGAAACATCTCAACAGTGGAGAAACGTCTGAACAGTAGTGAAACGCCCAACTCAACTTACAAACGCCTAAAGGATTGCCTTAGTGAAACTATGAAGTTTCCAAGTGTAGAAACGCCTGAACAGTGTCAAATCGCCCAAAAGTTCCAAAACGCCTAAATAGTTTTGAAGCGTCTGAAGTAGTTCCAAAGCGCCTGAACAGTTCCAAAGCGCCTGAGACTAAGTTCTCTGAAAAATGTTCAAATAGTGCTGAAACATCCAAACAATGTCAAAACTACCACTCTGAAATGCCTCAACAGTGTTAAAGCGTCTAAACATTGTTCGTACGCGTAAACACATAAGGTGATTTTCAGATGATTTCAACACCTCAAACGCCTAATTCATGTTCTTCGTAACAACTTGATTTTCACAAATTTTCCAAAACTTGATAAGACAATCTGAAACTCTTCAATTAAGACACTAATACACCCATAATCAATCCTTCAACATCATTTCTTTTAAATAACAACACTTTGATTCTCATTTTGCAAATTTAGTGTTCGAGTTTTGACAAACTGTTCGAACATAAATTTGTCAAAAATTCAGATCTGATGAAGTAAATTCATTCAATTGTAATTCAAATCATGTTTCTAGTGATGAAACACAACTAAATCATCAATTAATTGAACAATTGCAATCAAATCATAGATTCAAGTGATTCAAAAGTGTTCAAAAGTCAATTTTGAACTTCAAATCACTGAACCGAAAGCTCTGATACCATTTGATAGGTTCAATGGATCGATTTGTGATTGTTATCAAGCAATTCACAATAATATGAACAATGTAATCAACACAAACAAATATAAAAAAAGTTCATAGAGTTTCTATTGATATTAGAAGGATTACAAAGTGCAATTGAGAGAATATGAATATCTAAACTTAACCTGCGCAAAACAAGCAATCATATTTATAATAATAACAAGAAACAAAAGGAACATATATTTACATAATAAGTCCCTATACTATGACAAACTAATCTAAAGACTAAAATGCTAATCTTTCTAGGGTTCCGATAGAGAGTTCCTACAGCTGGATGCGGGGACAATGACGCATTAGCAATACACCACCAAGTTCAATGAGATGGCATGGTTAATGCTAGATCAGGTGACGCCTGTATCACGAAAGATCAAGATATACATCCAAGGGATGCCGGCGGATATCCTTAGGCACCTGATCGCTGCCTGGCCGAGTACGTTTAGGTTGGTGGTTGACTTGGAAGGAAGATTGTATGATGAGCGAGTTGTGGTTGTGGCAGAAGTCCGCAAGAAAGATGGTGATGATCAAAATTGGAATGGAAAGCAGTTTGGATGTGGCGGAGCCTCTCCAGACAATAAAGGTGCATGGGTGGATGACCGAGGTATGGTCACATCCGGTGAGGGGATTAAGAGGTCTGGCAAGTGTGGAAAGGAGCACACCAGAGAGTGAAGATGAGGACTGAATGTGTGCTTCTAGTGTGGAAAGTTTGGCCACATGGCGAGAGAGTGCAAGGTGGCGATATGTTTTAATTGTGGCGGGTAGGGCCACGTGAGCAGGGAATGTAAGAAGTCGAGGGCTGAAAGTTATGGGGCAGCGAAGAAGGCTAGAGGTGAAGGGTAGAGGGCGAGCACCAGGGCGTTCACGATGACACATAAGGAGGCTAGGACGGACCTTGATGTTGTGTTAGGTACGTTTCTAGTAAACCAAACTCTTGCTTCTCTATTATTTGATTCGGGTGCTACTAAGAGTTTTATTTCTGCTGCTTTCTATGCTAAATTGCCTATTAGTAGTAGAAGTATAGATAAGCCCTTTAATGTAGAAACTTCCATAGGTAGGTCTACCAGGATTTCTAAGATGATAGAAGGTTGTGATATAGAATTGGAAGGTCATCAGTTTTCTATTAAACCATTCGTGATGACCTTAAGCGGGTTCAATGTAGTCCTAGGATTGGATTGGTTGGCAGACTACAAGGCGAACATAGTGTGTCGCAAGAAGATGATTTGGTTGACAACGCCTGACGGGAGTTTAGTGACGGTTTACGGTGATCGAGTTATGACGATTCCGAAAGTGATTTTGATGGCGGTGGCGGAAAGTGCATGACGTGTGGATGCAACACCACAACTGTCAGATGTACCGGTTATGTGTGTCTTTCCACACATGTTCCCAGAAGACTTACCCGGCGTGCCACCGGACCGCAAGATCAAGTTCCAGATTGATTTGGTACCAGTTGCCCAACCTGTTGCTAAGGCATCGTATCGGTTGGCTTTGACTGAGATGAAAGAATTGATGGAGCAATTACAGGAGTTGCTTGATAAGGGTTCATTTGATCGAGTATCTCTTCTTTGGGGTGCTCCGGTCTTGTTCGTAAAGAATAAGGATGGTAGTATGAGGATGTTTATTGACTACCATGAGGTGAATAAGCTGACGGTGAAGAATCGGTACCCATTACTGAGAATTGATGATCTGTTTGATCAGCTCCAAGGTGCCAGTTGATTTTCAAGGATAGACATTTGATTTGGTTACCATCAGTTGAAGGTGAAGGAGCAAGATATCCCTAAAACAGCTTTTCGTACACGTTACGGACACTACAAGTTCCTTGTTATGTCCTTTGATTTAATAAACACGCTAGCTGCTTTTATGGACTTGATGAACCGAGTGTGTCGGCTGATGTTGGATAAATTAGTGATTGTGTTTATTGATGATATCCTGATTGATTTGAAGAGTGAGGAGGAGCATGCTAGTCACATTCGAGAGGTGTTGGATACGTTAAGTTCTCCAAGTGCGCATTCTGGTTGCGTGAAGTTTAGTTTTTGGGTCACATGGTGAACCTCGAGGGGATTATGGTGGACCCGATGAAGGTGGAAGTGGTGATGCAAAGGAAGTCTCCAACGAAGCCATCCGAGATTTGTAGTTTCTTGGGTTTGGCGGGCTATTATAGGAGACTCATTCAAGACTTCTCCAAGATAGCTTCTCTATTGACTAAGCTGACCCGTAAAGATGTGAAGTTTGTATGGGGTCAAGAGCAAGAGAAGGTTTTGGAGGAATTAAAGACAAGGTTGGCTTGGGTTCCTATCTTGTCATTACCCGAAGGAAGCAAAGATTTGATGGTTTACTCAGATGCTTCTTACTCGGGGTTGGGTTGCGTGTTGATGCAGCGAGGAAAGGTTATAGCTTACCCATCCTGACAATTGAAAGTTCATGAAGTTAATTATCCTACTCATGACTTGGAGCTAACAACTGTGGTCTTTGCGCTTAAGATCTGGAGGCACTACATGTATGGGATGAAGTGCACCATATTCACTGACCATAAGAGCTTGAAGAATTTCTTCGAGCAAAAGAATTTAAACATGAGGCAGAGGCGATGGTTGGAGCTCATAAAGGATTATGATTGTGAGATCCATTACCATCCGGGCAAGGCCAATGTGGTGGCAGATGCCCTTAGACGAAAAGAGAGACCCGATTCGATTCGGGTGAAGGCTTATTAGTTGACTATGACCTCTGACGTTATGATGTAGATCAAGGAGTTTCAAGATAAGGCGTTGAAAGAAGACCCCTTAAATCTGAAAGGATGAGAGGTTTAGTCGCGGAATTGGGAGAAAACACTCATGGTGTTAAAACCCGATTTGAACGGATGTGGGTTCCTCGTTATGGGGATCTACATGGGAAGATAATGGATGAAGCTCATAAGACTCGATACTCCATTCATCCCGGTGCTACAAAGATGTATCAAGATATGAAGAAAGATTACTGGTGGTCGGGTATGAAGCGCGATGTGGTGGAGTATGTAAGTGCCTTACTTGCTTGCAAGTGAAGGCCAAGCATGAGAAGCCGTATGGGCCCATTGGATATACCAGAGTGGAAGTGGGAGCATATCACCATGGACTTTATAATGAAGCTACCACATGATGCGAGAGGGTATGATGCGATATGGGTGATAGTCGATCGTTTGACGAAGAGTACTCACTTCCTACCGATCCGTGAGACATATTCATCCGAGAGGTTGGCGGATCTGTTCATTAAAGAGATTGTATCTCGTCATGGTGTGCTAGTGTCTATTGTGTCTGATCATGACACCCAGTTTACATCTAAATTTTGGAAGTAATTCCATGATGCGATGGGGAAAAGGTTACATAATAGCATGACTAATCATCCCCAACGGATAGTCAGTCGGAAAGGATGATTCAAACGCTAGAAGATATGCTTCGGGCATGTGTCATTGACTTTGGAGGAAGTTGGGATGTCCACTTACCGTTAGATGAGTTCTCATACAATAACAATTACCATGCCAACATTGGTATGCCTCCTTATGAGATGCTATACGGTAGGAGGTGTAGAACACCCGTTTGTTGGGGTGGTATTGGTTAGAAAGAGTTGGGAAGCATTAAGGTGATCAAGGCTATGACTGAAAAGCTTGAAAAGATCAAAGCCTTCATGAAGGAAACTAAAGATAGGCAAAATTTCTATGCTAATAAAAGACGTAAACGAATTGAGTTCTAGGTGGGTGATAGAGTTATGTTGAAAGTCTCACCTTGGAAAGGTATCATTCAGTTAAGAAAGCGAGGCAAGTTGAGTCCAAGTAAATAGGACCTTTCCGAATCATTGCTCGAGTAGGAGAGGTGGCCTATAGGTTGGAGTTACCCGATGAGTTCAGTGGAATTCACACGACATTCCATGTATCTCATCTACGAAAGTGTTTAGCTGACGAGGATATAGGTGTACCACTAGAAGATATCGAAGTTGATAAATGGCTCAATTATGTAGAGCAACCAGTGAAATCATTGATTGTAAGGACAAGAGGTTAAGGAATAAAAGACCTCTTGTGCATGTACAATGAAAGCACAGGAAGGGATCTGAGTCTGCATGGGAGACTGAAGAAGAGATGAGCCAGCATTACCCATATTTGTTAGAGGATAAAAGGTTTCAAGGACAAAACCTATATAAGCGGGTGAACTTATAACACCCCAGATATTTTAAAAGAGGAGAAAGAAAGAATAAAAGCGAAGAAAAAGAAAGAAACAAAATTTAACCCATGTTGAGGGGTTAAAAGGGTAAAACGGACAAAAGTTTCAAAAAGTGGGTGTAAAAGGTGGCATGGCCGCCCATGTTGTTTACACACACACTTTTCAACCAGATTTTCTGGAGAGTGAAAGAGCAAGTTTCGGATATTGAAGCAGAGCAAGAAGAAGACTAAATTTAGGTAAGAATTCTTGGTTTTGTTATGTCTTCACCGGCCTATGCTTTGGTATTTGTTTATGTGTGTTCGGGTTTATGTGTTGGTGGTTTTATGTGCTTGAACTTGAAGTGCATTTGGGTTTGAGGAAACTCATCCAAAATTTGCATAAGGTGAGTTCAACAACCCCCATCTACACGTTCTAACTGATTTTGAGGCTGGAATGCATGTGTGAATGTTTTTGTTTATGTGGGTGTTGCACCGTATGTGTGTGTATGTGGGTATGCAGGTGGATTATTATTTTGGGTGTTATGATGATGTTATCTTCATGTTATGATGCTTAGAATGTTAGAACTAAGCTTGAACATGTTTAGATTGATGATTGGGACTGAAATATGATGATTTTAGTGTACATAGTCGCCCATGCGCCTGGATTGGTCCATGCGTCTAACGGTCATAACTGCCTAAGTGTGGTCCCATGCGCCCAAAGTTCATGTGCCCATATTGTACCCATGCACCTAAGGATAGGCTAAATTTGGTTAAGTGTTCGTGCACTTGATAAGCCCATATGCCTAGGAACTCGCGCCTATATAGTGCCCATGCACCTAGAATTTGCCAAAATGACTAAGTGCTGGGTCATGCGCCCAAAAGTTTCCTGTGAGCCTAAGTATTCCCCATGCACTTGAAAGGTCATGCATCATCATAGTGCCCATGCACCCAAGGCTTAGAATATTTTATGAGATTTTGGGGAAAATGTAAGGAGTAGGCTTTGACTTGGGATGTTGCCGGAGGTGATGTAAGTTGACTTTTGATGATTAATGATATATTTATGTCATGTATAATGTTGTAAGTGATGTGAATGATGATGCCTTGTATGGTAATATATGGCTATGTTTATGTTCCTCATTATGTACGTTTATTTGACATGGCTTTACATGGTATGTTTACGAAGGAAATGAAAAGTAATATGTAATGTAAAGTGAAAAATAATGAAAAGAGGAACGTAATGAAGAATGCATGCATTAATGATGAATGAAACTGAGAATGTCTTGCAAGCAATGTATGGAGGTTCACACCCAATAAAGGGTGTTAGCTCAAGTGTGTGGGTTAGCTACCCCGAAAGAATGCACACTAGGGTCTAATCTTTGTGATTGACCATATGTAAGGGACCCTTGCCGGTTGTCCTAGGTACTGGAGTTAGCTCTGTGTATAATTTCGAGGTCTATGATAAAGCTCAAGCTAGGAACCAGCTTCGTGCACAATGTTCGGATATAGCACATGACATTGTTCTGGAATGAAAATTGAATGACAGTGATGAGTGTACTTGCCCTAGGTACTGGAGTCAGCTTCGTACATAAGTTTCGAGGTCTATGATAGACCTCAGGCCCAGTAACCAGCTTTGTGCACAATGTTCTAGGTATAGTACATGTCATCGGAAGTTAACAAATGTACGAAAGATAAGTGTGGAAGATTGTGAATGCAGGTGAATGATAACGATGAGCAGGTGATGAATGAATGAAAGTTATGAACGAATGGTGACCAAGATAATAATGATGTTATCTATGTGTATGTATGTTGTATGATCACGTATGAAAGTAAAGAATGGTTTAAACGAAGAAAAGTATATTTTATTTTATAAAACTATAACTCACTCAATAGCACTGACTTTTATATGTTTTCAGTTGGTAGGTAATTGATTGCTGGGGATGGCACGGGTGGCTACTTGGCTAATTTTGGATGGCATACATTTTGTAAATGAAAATGTTTTTGTGTGATGTAGTGCAATGAATTATTTTGTAATCTATCAACGATATATTATTTTGAAAAAGCAACTAAATGACATGAAATGGTTTAAATATATTTCTGTTGATACATGTATGTCCCTAGATCGTGATATGTGATGTAATAGATCTTGTTCGGTATGATTAATGAACTGATATTGATAGTCTGTTGGTTATAATGTTTAATAGTTCGTTATGAGTCGTAACTGAATTGATTGGGTTTATAATTACTTGAATGATTACATATAAGATTATATTAATTAACTAAAACATTCAAACTTAACTTAATAAAGTTCCCATGCGAATGGCTCATGCGAATGTACCATAAGCATGAAGAACCTCATACGATTGACTCAGTCGCACGACTGAACCAGGAGACTGGATCAGTCGTACGACTGTAACATAAGATTGGCTCAGTCGCACGACTGAACACTTAGTCGCACGAATGAACCAACCGCATGGTTCAATCGCACGACTGAACCAAACTAATGGTTCAGTCGCATGATTGAAGAGTGCCAACCTATAAATACAACTCAATTCGTGAAAAACAAGGAGATTCGATAAGTTCAATTCCATACGAACCCTAGCCGTCCAGAAACCTTCCAAATCGTTCTCCCAGTTCATAGAACACATTAGATCGATTCCTTATCGATTTCTAACGTTAGTTTCAATCCTTGATTGATTCTTCGTGTGTTCTCACTGATTGGATCGCCAATCAAATAGGATTCCGCACTATTTGATCCGTATACACGTGATCTCTAGGTATTTCAGTCGAATACCAGGTCCTAACAAGTGGTATCAAGCCATTGGCTCGTGATTACGTGTTGATTCATCAAGATTGCATAAAGTTTGTGTTTTTACACTAAAAACGCAATCTTTGGCATCAAAAGTGATCTTGGAAGTTCCCTGCTCATCGACGTTTGGTTTCTACGGACTCAGGCAATCAGAACTTGTAATTTTTGAGTTTTTACGGCTGAAAACCGTCAAACCTAGAAATTTTCGCAAACCAGCAGCTTCAATCGCACGACTGACTCATTCGTACGACTGGACTCCATTCGTACTGCTCATACGCACGATTGGACCTAGTCGCACCTTCATTCGGCCGATTGAACCGTTCGTTCGCATAGCTCATACGCACCAGATTCATTCGCACGACTGAACCAATCGCCCAGTTCATTCGCACGATTGAACCAATCGCAGAGCTTATACACACGAGTTGCTCATTCGCATCCTTCAGTCGCATCAGTAAAAGTTTTTTTGATTAGATTATAAGTTTATTCATCATGGAAGATCAGATGTCAGCCTTTACTGCTGGGAAGGACTCAAGGATACAGAATCTGTTGCTGCTTGAGAGTGAGGTGGGGAATCACAATAAACCACCAAAGCTTTTGACTTTAGATGAGTTTCCCCACTGGAAACAACGTTTTGAGATCTACCTTAATGGAGTAGATTCTAATCTGTGGGAAGCCATTGAGACAGGTTATAGTACACCGGTTGGAGCTGATGGGGTTAAACTAACATTAAGCAGGATGACCGACGCACAGAAAGTAAAGTACAATGCAGAGAAAAGAGTATATGCATTGATCACTCAGTCTATCCCCAAAGACATATTCCACCAGTATTCCGAGAACAAGCAGTCCAAGAAATTGTGGGATGCGCTAGAGAGAGATATGATGGTAATGCATCATTGAAGGCAATCAAAGCAAAGGAGTTAAAGAAGGAATCGATAACTTCTCTTCAATTGGTAATGAAAGCTTGGACGACGTCATAGATAGATTCTACCACTTGATGAGCGAATTGCATACCCATGGAGTGGCTACTACCATGGAAGAAAAAGTAAGCAACTTCGCAGACGGGTTGCCGGATAAGTGGGCTACATTCGTGTCTAACCTGAGACAGAATGGAATCCTTGTAAAGCTGGATATAATGACTTCATTCTTAAGTTGCGAGAAGAAGCACTAAGGATGAGTATAGAGCTCAAAGTCTTCGTACACATAAAATCCAGCTTTATACAACGCCACACCTCAAGCAAAGGCATCTGGAGCACCCCTCCAGACTGCTTTTGTGTCTAGCTCGTCAGGTCCACACATGCTTCTCCTTCTGGATCAGACACGTCTGGGTCATCATCTACCCATCATATTGGATCAGAAGCAAACGCTACCAAACTGAAGACGGAAACTTCGGTAATGTGACCGTGGAGTAGCACGAGAGCATATGGATCTCTTAGCAGCAGTGGTTCATTCATATGATGGACTTGTTGCTGGGAAGATTGGAAACTGCCATATGGCAGATGAGGACTACGAGCAGGTGGATGAGATGGAGCTTGAAAGAATGGATATAATGTGGGCCTTAGCAAGTGCTGTTCGGAGGGCGAAAAAGTTTGTGAAAAAGACTGGACAGAACTTGGTTGCTACTAAGGACACCACCTTTGGCTTCGACAAGAGTAAAGTGACCTTTTTAACTGTGGTGAGAAGGGGCACTTCAAACGAGAATGTGTCAAGAAAGAAGACGGGGAATGGGAACCCGTTCTCATCATTTACTCGCCAGGACAAGCACCCTCTAATTCTACTTCATCAAACAAGGACCCTAAAGCACTAACTGCTCATGATGATGAAGGACAGGATTGGAGTTTCAGGTTTGTCTCACCAGGAGAATCTAACATTGCCAGTGTCGAGGATATTGACGATGATTCTGCGAGTGAAGGTGATATAGCAGTTGAAATTGCAATGTCACATAGTGAAGAAACAACTGCAGCCGAGGTCAGCTACAAGCCAAATGAGGAAGTTTCCACCTCAGAGACAGAAAAGCCAGAGTCGACAGAACCAGAATCATCTGATGCGGCACTGATGGCTAATACTTCTGAACCAACTCAGGTAAGTACCACTGACCGACTTTTTAATAACCATGCTTGTTCTGATTATGACACGTTTAGGAAGCATAGATGAAAAATTTTCTAGGTTATTAGACCATAATGATAACTTAGTAAAAGATTTACGTCTGTGTACTAAGGCAAATAGAGTGCTAAAACAAAATGAGCATTGTTATAAAGAAAAGATAGTACCTATTGACCAAACAACTTAGAGAAACTGAAGTAGTGGCTTTCAACCAAGAAAATGACATTAGGTACTATCTTAACTCCCTAGAAGACACTAAGAACAAAAACCAGTTTTAGAAGTCGAAGTTAATTCATTAAAACAGAAACGCATAGTTGGACTAGTTCTTCTCACATAGTTCAACACTTAGTGAGAGAAGGAATAACGGGGAGGGATTAGGCTACAAAGTAGTTCCACCACCACCTGAGACCTTGATGAACACCAAGTCTAGACCAGTAAATAATAACCCCATCAAGGATCATGTGGTGAAACTCATCTTGTTACTGATCCAGACACCTCATGTTCATCTACTGAATCTGGTAAGAAAAAAGGAGGCCACTTCAAAGGCAAAGGGTAAAATGCCATGTGTTAACCTGGAAAATGAATTTGAAAAGTTAATTTACAGTCAGGCCAAATAGAGTCAAATCAGAACCTAAAAGGACTTCAAATGTTACTTTTTCACATGCTTCAAGTCAAAAACCAGTTCACCAAAAAGGAAAACAGGTTAAATCAGTAAAGTTTGTTATACCAGAGAAAACATCAAACATCCAAGAGTCCAAAAACTAAAGTTTTGATGTACTAGAGTGTCATGCACTTCTCCACAAAGAAAGTCTACTCATAAAGTTGATAGCAGGTCATGCTACAACTGTGGAGAATGTGGACACATTGCTTCTGACTGTCATTTCTATCAACACCTAGGAAGAAGATTGATCTTCTGGACTCTAGACCTAGGTCTTCTAAGCGAATTCTCTAACTCCACCTAGAAGAGCTAGTGAATCTAAAGTCCAACCTGTAAGCCAGACGACTGTTTATCATAAACAGGCATTGCACAAATCGGGCTTATGGAAAGAAAAATCCCCCATTGTGTCTAATACTGATAACAAGAAAGACCTGAGCTACCCTCACCTTCTAAGGGTCAATGGGTGGAGTTCATGATGTGTGATGCCTCTGGGAAACCCAAGACAGTCAAAGCTTGGTTCCTAAGCTAAACTTATTCTTTTACTTTGTATGCGCAGGGTGCTCGATATAGTGCTGAGACTAACACGTGGATTATAGATAGCGGAGCATCCAGGCACATGACAGGAAATAGCGCCCTTTTATCTAACGTCAAACAAATAAAGGAGGGCATGTTTCCTTTGCAGGAAACAAGGAGGCTATATCACAGCTCAGGGAGAAGTGGGAAATCAGAAAGTTAAGTTTGATAAAGTGAACTACGTTCAACAACTTCAAAACAACTTACTTTCTGTTTCCCAAATCTGTGATAAAGGATTTAAAGTCCTTCGATAATCAGAAGTGTTACGTGCTGAAGAAAGATATATGATCCCAGAAGACCAAGTTCTGATGGCTGCTTCAAGATATAAAGACTTTATGTCTTGGATCTGTCAACAGCTGCCACAACGGATCATGAGGTTCAGTGTTTCTTATCTAAAGCTACTGAGAAGGATTCCATCTCCTGGCATCGGAGAATGGAACACATTAGTCAAAGGAAGATGAATCATTTGATTCAGAAGGATTTAGTTAGAGAGTGAATGTCAAGAACTTCCAACTTCCTGACTTTTGTGTAGCTTGTAAGAAAGACAAACAGACAAAGAAGTCTCATAAGGAAAAGAAAGTTCATTCAATAGAACTTCCTCTTGAGCTTCTTCACATGGATCTGTTCGGTCCAGTTAGTACACGGAGCATTGCAGCGACGCGTTACTACTATGTGGTCACTGATGACTACTCAAGGTTCACTTGGGTCATGTTTCTGAAATCAAAATCAGAAACTTTGGAGACATTCAAGGAATTAGTAACGACACTGGAATCACTCTACAAGCTCAAAGTTCGACAAATACGCTTAGACAACGGGACAATATTCAAGAATCAAGGGATGGAGGCATACTGCAAGGAAAAGGGAATTGTGCATCAATTCACTTCTGCCTACACACTTAGATGAATGGCGTTGCTGAGAGAAAGAACAGGAGTTTGATAGAGACTGCCCGGACTATGCTGGCAGACTCGAAACTGCCTATCCAATTTTGGAACGAGGCCGTGGCAAATGCGTGCTATACACTGAATCGAGTCCTAATAGTCAAGCGCCACGGAAAGACATGTTATGAGCTACTTCAAAGACGCAAACCGAATTTGGAGTACCTTGACCTTTTGGCGCACCGTGTACACTTCTGAAGAAGACACAAGAAGGAAAATTCAGCGAGAAGGCAGTTGAAGGAATTTTTCTAGGATACAACATACCGAACAAGCGAGTTTACAATAACTCAACGGGTTTGTAGAAGTGTGGTGTAATGTCGACGTTCAGAGATATACCACACCACCTACAGGCAAAGGACCTGCATACTTCTTCGATTATTATGGATTCTTCAAATCCTTCAACATCCCTCTCTCTCCCTCGGATGATGAGTTAGCTACTAGGATGATGTATGATATACTAAACACTCCATCCAGCACACAGGAGAGTCATCTACTCAGTCAGAAGGGGTAGTCGATGAAAGTGACTCCTCCTCTGAAGATGAAACTGAAGCATTGACCAGAACGGTCAGGAGGAACAGGTTCCAGTTCCTGAAAGTCCACAAGCGTCCACAAGTGATGCACCCTCGACTTCGGAGCCTCAAACTCCAACCTCCTCAGATGCAGACCAAAATGTTCACAATCTTGGTTCGGAGGTGACTGTGCCGACTACTCCAGGATCACGACTAAACGTCTATCATCCCTTGAAATGTTATTGGAGATGTTCGATCAGGAGTACAAACCCGAAATCAGCTATACTCAGCTGATTACGCCTCAGTTATGGAGAAGGGTTACATTCATGATGGTGCTTATCGATGTTTTGTCTCGCAGGTTGAGCCAAAATATGTCAGTGAAGCACTAAATGATGAGGCGTGGGTGAGTGCCATGCAAGAAGAACTTCTGCAGTTTAAGAAGTTAGGTGTATGGACACTGGTAGATAGACCTAAAGGTGCTAAAGTCATTGGCACCAAATGCGTACTAAAATGTAAGAAGATGACCAAGGAGTCATCATAAGGAACAAAGCTCGACTGGTGGTTCAAGGTTTTCGCCAAGTCGAGGTATTGACTATAACGAAGTGTTTGCACCCGTGCAAGGATGGAAGCTATTTGTATCTTCCTCGCCTATGCCTCGTACATGAAGATTAAAGTCTACCATTAGATGTGAAGAGTGCATTCCTTCATGGTGAAATAAGGGAAACAGTCTATGTCAGTCAACCCGAGGGATTTGAAGACCCTTATCATCGGGATAGAGTTTACAAGCTCGACAAAGCTTTATATGGGCTTCATCAAGCTCCTCGAGCTTGGTACGAGAAACTCTCGACTCATCTTGTGAAACACGGCTTTCGCAGGGGAGTCATTGACTGTACACTGTTTATTAAGAAAAGGATGGTGACCTACTACTTGTACAGATCTATGTTGATGACATAATCTTCGGGTCAAAGAACGAAGAGTTATGCAAAGAGTTTGAAGCAGTGATGAAGAAAGAGTTTGAGATGAGTGCAATGGGGGAGATGAAGTTCTTTCTCGGGTTACAGGGGATCAAACACCTAATGGGATCTTTCTACATCAGACCAAGTATGTAGGAGACATTCTCAGTCGCTTTGACATGGAGAATGCTTCTGCTGCTGGGACTCCACTTGCTACGAATCATGATATAGCACCTGATGAGAGTGGAGATCTTGTAGATGCCACTATGTACCGAGGAATGATTGGATCCCTCATGTATCTCACTGCCTCAAGACCTGATATCAGTATTGCTACTTGTTTATGTTCCAGATATCAGGCTAAACCTAAGGTCAATCATCTGATCGGGGTCAAAAGGATCTTTCGCTATCTAAAGGGTACACCCACCTGGTGGTTATGGTATCCTCATGATGACGATTTTGAGCTCACAGCGTATGGTGACTCGGACTATGGAGGCTGCAAAATGAACTACAAGTCTACATCAGCAGGGTGTCAATTCTTTGGGAGAAGATTAGTTACATGGCAGTGTAAGAAGCAGACATCGGTTGCATTGTCAACCTGTGAAGCCGAATATGTTGCTGCTGCAAGTTGCTGTTCCCAAATCATTTGGATTCAACAGCAAATGCGGGATTACGGTTTGAAATTCTCGTCTACTCCTATTTTTGTTGATAACTCTGCTGCAATTGCAGTAACCAAAACCCGGTTCAACATCCTAAGACCAAACACATCGGTATTAAATACCACTTCATAAGAGACTGTTTTGAAAAGAACTTAATAGATGTGGTTAAAATTAATACTGATTTTCAACGTGCTGACCTCTATACAAAAGCCTTTGATAAACCACGTTTTCAATACTTGCTAGAGGTCAACGGCGTTAAAAAAAAAAGTGAGGTAATTCCTGATGAGAAAATGTGTAGTCCGAGTAGTTTCGTTAAAGTTTATTTTATCTTATGTTATTTTTTTTTTGTCGGTTATATTTAAATTCATGTTATCTTGCTGTTATTAAAATCCAAAAATAATTAAATTCGAAATGATTTTAGTATTTTAGGGGGAGAATCTGTCAGCAAGTTAATATTAAAAAAAAAGAAAAAAAAGAGAGGAAAGGGGTAACTAGCTGAAATAAGGTAGAATGTGTCTGTGATACGATTCAATACCTTTGGAATATGATAGTACACAGGAACAAATCGAGAGGGATTTAAAATTGAAGGTTTGAAAAGATGCAAAAGTTCAAGTATAAGTCTGTGTAGTCTAAGCAATATAAAAAGGGAAAATAATAGAAAACTGGCAACTCCTAAGGTGACACAGAGAAAGTAGACTTAGAGGCTGCTAGACCACAAATGATATGTTGGTAGATTCAACACAATAGACAATTAGACCTGATTGGTGATTTCAAGATCAAACTAAGTTGTTCAACTGACTGTGGACTTCCATCTTATCACTGGTTAACACAATCAAATATATTCCATAAGGGGTAATGAGCATTTAAACGCCACAAAAGTGTGCGGATGACCAAATTAGAGCAAAGCAAGAAAAAAAGAAAGACAAATGCAATAAAGCTAATGGCTCATGTTGTTGGTGCATTTTGTGTAAAATAAAAGTAAGCTGCTCTAACAAGGAGATAGGTTGTGTGCCTCTCTGCTGTGCGATGGCACTGACCTGAGGATAAGCATAACCTAGATATTCTAGAATTCATTGTTGTTTGCCGCCTCTCTGCTATGTGATGGCACTGACCTGAGGACAGGCTTCTCTTTGAAAGCTCTAAGAATAGTCTCTTCTTGTAATAATCCCATAGACCGCTCAAAACATCTGAGGAATGTTGATTACCATGTAAGTGTGGGATCCACCAATGTTAGCTGAAATAATTAAACTAAATCAGTCACCAGTCTGCGTCAAAAGTCTGTGTATGGATTTAAGTGGACAAATATACTGACAATCTTAGTGGCTACATTCTCAAAAGTTCAACTCAATGTGAAAATCTAAGAGTTTCAGTATGATTTCCTTAAGTTGCTAACGACTCTGGATGAACACCGAGAATTTAAGCATCAAAGAGCTTTAATAACAAGTCCCAAAATGATTTGATATTCCTGTATGATTCCAAAATTGATTTGGTCCATATGATCAATCTAAGTTAAAGCTGTCTACTCCTAATCAAATCCTTAGATTTTCATCTTAGGGTTTTATCTATCACAAAAAGTCCAAACATAAACTTAGTTAGTTGGTAGTTAGTTAAGTTACTATGTATCTTTTTTTAATTTGTGTGTCTGTCGGACTACATAAGGGAAATCAGAAGGGAATTAACTTACCTAAAAAGGGTCATGTCTGAGATGGCCACATGGTTTTAAAATTTAAAAGGTCACGTCTGAAGTGACTGAATTGGTTAAGAGCTTACAATGTTATTATCAAAAGTGAAAAGGGTCTGAATAGTAAATGTTAAAAATGACTGTAAACTCACAAAGTGAGACCCATTCGCACTAGTGGATCATGGTTATCAACCAACTATGCGAATGGCTTCCAATCGGCCAATGGACATGAAATTGATTCATTCGACCGAATGGAAGGGGGAGAATGAAACAGTAGACCGACTGAGGCTCAGTCGGTCAACTAAAGGGGCGAATGAAGGAGACCGAATGAGTCAGTCGACCGACTGAGACTCAGTCGGCCGACTGAATGCGATTGACTAGGCCAATCGTACGATTGAACCTCAGTCGCCCGATTGAACTGAGCGACTGAGGCCAGTCGGGCGAATGAACCTAGGTTTAGTATTTAAGGTTCTTAATCGATCGCATATCACTCATCACTCCCAAACACCCCGAATCGCGTTCATTACCGCTACCCTGTCGAAATTGCCTCCGATTCGATATACATTGCGGTTAAGATTCTTACATTCCAGTGACGTTTTACAGGTACACTACTCCTTGAATCCTACCAAAATCAGTACAATACCGAACTACAATAGCGACATTGGATTAAATCAAGAACCGAACTGCGATCGACTTAATCACCTATGTAAATGAAGCAAAATGTTAAAATTGAGTTTAATAGGTTATTAGTGACAAGTATACGAGACTAATGGACCATTACACACGGTTAAAAGACTTAGAAGGGTCAAGATTCGACCACAGGGATCGAACAGGGGGGCAAGCGACTGGTCGTTCGAATGAACTCCAATCGCACGATTGAACCTTGCGATGGATCATTCGACCGACGCCCACCCGAATGAGTCCAGTCGGCAGATTGAACTCAATCGCATGTCTCAGTCGCAGATTGAACTCAATCGCATGCCTCACTCAGCCGATTGAACTCAATCGCATGTCTCAAACACCCGATTGAACTCAGTCGCCTGTCTCAAACAGGCGACTGACTTCAGTCGCATGATTCATTCGCACGAATGAATCAAAATGACTTTCAACTTTACACTTAGAACAGAAGTTTTCATGTCTTATGTATTAATAGTTCTATGTCTTGTGTGTTACAGATAAATGGCAGAAAAGTGGACCATAAATCCAAGCACAACATCTGTGCCCACTTGGATCACACCACCAGGAATGGGGCTGAGTTTACCACATAATTGCATTTCTGAGACGGTCCCGGATCTATAAGGCGATCTCCACTCCTTGCACGCCTTACAGATCACTCCATCAGGCATTCTGGGAAAATGCCTCGGTGGACCGCTCTCGTGAGCCTTACTGTATCAGGAGCTCCATACTGGGCCATGATATTGAGATCTCTGCCGCCGATATTCAGAGAGTCCTAGAGTTCGGGGAGGATGCTGATCATCCAACAAAACTACATCCATTGACTGTAAGAGGATGCTTCCTAAGGCTAAAGTACGCTGGGGATATCAACTCAGGTGTGCTCAACAAGAGCAACCTGAGCCCCCAGTACAAGTATTTAGCACACGTGATTCTAAAGTGTGTAGCTTCGAGGAGGTGGGTTTGACGACCTTCAGACCAGATTCAAAATGCCTACGTGGCACTGGTTCTGAACCACCCCTTTAGTTTTTCCAGCATGATATTCTCCTACTTGGTGGAAAATTTGGAGGTAAAGGGAAAAGAGGGGTTCTGTATGTACCCCAGATTCTTACAGCTCATCTTCAACGAGAAGCTGCCACAGTTTCCCAAAGAGAGTCATGACGCAGTGGCCTTGGAAATAATGGATGATACTACTCTGGGCAGGATTAGAGTTTATAGGGGAAAGCAGATTAAGCCCCAAGTGAAGAGAATGATTGGCCACTTAGCAGATGAAAGCTATGTGGCACCAGGGAGACGCCAATGGCGTCACGAGGACACTGACTCCGATGTGGAGCCAATTGTCCTCCCTACTGATGATTCTGAGGAGGATGACATTGAGGATGAGGCTGTTCCATCCCGAGGCACCGTGTCTGACTCTGCTCCCTCGGTGTCTGTCTCACCTGCTGAGGTAACTGAGTCAGCAGGATTCCATCAAGATTTTGTGCTTACCGAGGAAGATGAAGATGAATCTGATGAGGAGCCATTGACCCGGACTGTGGGAAGGAAAGTGGTTCCCACAGAACACGGGTTGAGGGTTGTCGGTGAACAACCGAGAGGCTCCGGAGATACAGAGACTGATCCATCATATGCTCCGGAGTCCTCAGGCGGGATTGAAGGGGGAGCATCCACCTCGAGGGGAACGAGGAGAAAACGGATGGCTCAACCCCATGGCCAGAAAAAGAAAAACGTAAGGTAACCTTCATCACCACCACATCCCCCATACCTTCCACCACTACCACCTCTGCAGACATACCTTCCACCACTACCACCTCTGTAGACACACCTTCACCACCATACCTCTCCCCACAGCAACCACAACCACCACCATACCGATCACCACAAGCTAGACCCCTGCCACCACTACTTCATTCACCCCACACTCACCACCACCATCATCCAGACCTACCCGATATTCACCACCTCCACCACCACCACTAGCCACCAAACCGAGCCCGCAGCCTACCCCTCACACACACTCTAGATCTCCTCTACCTCCAATCGGGGTAGAGGAACAGCTGGCAGCCTTAAATAGAATGGTGCTACGACTGCTGGCGGCTGATGAGGAAAAGACCTCTCAGATCCGCCAGCTCGCCGACCTGACTGCTGCACAATCGTAGAAAATTGCAGAGCAGGATCAAGCTATTGAGGAGCAGGCCCAGAAATTGGCTGCTCAGAACACTCAGTTGGACCAACTCCGAGCACAAAGCGTCACAGCAGGTAAGCAGATAGAGGAGTTGGAAAAGGCGAAGAAGTCCATTATGCTAAAATTGAAAGGATCAAAGGAGGAACCTCTAAAGATAAAGGATGGAGAAAGAGATAGTGAGATGATGATGATGATGATGACAGTGATTCTGATGAAGAGAAAACAGAAGAGTGGTGTGCAGATGAAGAGACTGAAGAAGGAGAAGCAGCTGAATCCGTCTCAGCTCCCGGTCAAGAGAGAGAACAAAGAACCGGCAGGATCAGTCAGCTTCTACTTCTGCACCTTCACACGAAGAGACTAGCATACAGGATAAAAGTAAATAGTGGATGTTTATGTATTAATTACTTTTGTATTCTGTATTGAAAAACGATGTACTGAATGTTTATATTAACTTAATGCATTTTGTTTGATATATTACTAATGATTTGAATGTGAAATGTGTAAATCAAACAGATCCAAAGTACCACAGAGATGAGTTTGATATTGCTCCCCTTCAACAGGTCAAGTCTCAACTCACAATGATTCTTGATCTGCAAGGATTGTCAGAAGGTCAGTGAGTTATACACCTGAAGAAGGTGAAATAATTCACGACCTATCTAACGAGCAACTGGCAGAAATGTTCAGACTCAATCCTGATGATATTGTCAAGGATGCTCCAACAGTTGATTCAACCAGTGACGACGAACTACACGACGTTGATGAAGTTGAGGTTGAAGATATTGCTGCTGAAGAGTACCCTCAATACGCTGACAACGCGGTAATGTGGTCCCCAATCTGGGTGAGTCCCTAGTCAGTGATATGTTGAGGTACTAGACAAGATGGAGCATGAAGCAGGAAAGACCGAAGGAACAACCCAAGCCTCAAACATGATGTATACATTCGAAAGGCTGAGTGGGATGAATGTTTTAAGAAGTCAGAGCCCAACGTGATGCACCGAAGAGGGATGCCTACACCAAGTTCTACAGCGTCAAGAAACATCTTATGGTGTCAGGCAGGATTATAGCATGGGCATATTTTGATGATCTTAACGTTTATGCCGTTAAGAGGGAAAAGGGCATAGAGTACTTTAGATTTCCACATGATCTAAAGACTCTACCTGGATTTGAGCTCAACCAGCTGGCCAAGTTGAAGCTGTTGTATGCTGACCCAAGAAAAATGTCAGGCTGGTTTGAGGCTGCCCTCAAGAAAGAGTACCACACCAGATGGATTAACTTCAGACCTCAACAACCTACAAGGTATATTAGAAGGTCTGAGACGGATGCCATTACTGGAAAACCTAAGATTGTGTTGAAGTGGAGTCCTCCTCGCACTATGTCGAGAATCCCTCTCAGGGAAATGCCACAGGACTTCACTCCACACTTCAAATGGTGGTACTATGATTGGAGAACTGCTGAAGCTGTCATAGTTCTGAACAAAGGGGATCAAATGGATACTGTCAGGGTATTCGACCCAATGTGGCTAACCAACTTGTCTGCTAATGATGTCTATACATTATACAAGTGGCCACTGTTCTATGACACACAAGACATTGTACAAGCCCTCCAGTTCCAAAATGTTATACGACTTTGCTTCGCGTTTGATATTCACGCGGGAGTCACACAAGAGGACAAGTACAAGAAATATGAGAAGGTAATGAAGAAAATAAGATATTAGAGAGATCTAGGTCCAAGGGGGAGTTTGTTGATACATGTATGTCCCTAGATCGTGATATGTGATGTAATAGATCTTGTTTGGTTTGATTAATGAACTGATATTGATAGTCTGTTGGTTATAATGTTTAATAGTTCGTTAATGAGTCATAACTGAATTGATTGGGTTTATAATTACTTGAATGATTACATATAAGATTATATAAATTAACTAAAACATTCAAACTTAACTTAATGAAGTTCCCATGCGAATGGCTCATGCGAATGTACCATAAGCATGAAGAACCTCATACGATTGACTCAGTCGCACGACTGAACCAGGAGACTGGATCAGTCGTACGACTGTAACATAAGATTGGCTCAGTCGTACGACTGAACACTCAGTCACGCGAATGAACCAACCGCATGGTTCAATCGCACGACTAAACCAAAATAATGGTTCAGTCGCACGATTGAATAGTGCCAACCTATAAATACAACTCAATTCGTGAAAAACAGGGAGATTCGATAAAGTTCAATTCCATACGAACCCTAGCCGTCCAGAAACCTTCCAAATCGTTCTCCAAGTTCATAGAACACATTAGATCGATTCCTTATCGATTTCTAACGTTAGTTTCAATCCTTGATTGATTCTTTGTGTGTTCTCACTGATTGGATCGCCAATCAAATAGGATTCCGCACTATTCTAATTATATGTTTTTATGTGTAATGATCGACCAGCTATGAGTGTCCCGGGAACGGGGCCTTACATTATAGGTGAGACAGGACTCTTAGGCTCTATCACTGGGCCTCAGTCAAGGTTTTCCCTTTGAAGCTATTCAGAGGGTCTGCCCCAACATCCAAGTGACCGATGATATTACCTGAGTGTCTTTGTCTCTTTCGTTGGCTGAACACTTTAGTAATTCAATCTTGAATTCTTTGAGCCAACCTGCCAATTTTCCTAGATTGGCTTAGGTTAGCAAGTGGTATGTTGATCAGGTCAAGACCTTTATAGTAGTTCAAGGTTTGAAAATTGAAGACCTCTTGCTACCCTTGAACACTTTGAAGAATGATGGCTCATCTATCAGCTTTATACCTCCACCCTATGATGTAGTTTCAAGTTCCTTGAGGTGGAGATGATACAACCCTTGGTATACCTTCCTCAAAGAGACTCTAAATGAAAGAATCTATACAGTCCACATCAATTTGAACTTGAGCAAAATGGATACCATCCAAAAATACCAAGTAGCTGCCCAGTGCCATCCTCAACAACAATCACCTACCAACTGGAAAATACATAAAAGTCAGCATTGTTAAGTGAGTTCTACTTTTATAAATAACATACTTTACTTTTTGCTTTAAACCGTTCTTCATTTTCATTTGCGATCATACATAATACGTACAAATAGATAATTTATTATCATCTTCCATCACTATTCATCATCTTTTATTCAATGTACGTCATCATTATCATTCACTTTCATTCATAGTCTTTCTTACTTATCTTCCATACATTTGTCATCTTTCTTACTTACATTCCTGACCAGTGCCATGTGCTATGCCCCGAACATTATGCACAAAGCTTACTCCAGTACCTAGGGCAAGCGACAAGGATCCCATACATATGGTCAATCACAAAGATTAGACCCCAGTGTGCATCCTTTCGGGGTAGCTAACCTGCATACCGTTGAGCTAACACCCTTTATTGGGTGTGAACCTCCTTACAGTGCTTGCAAGACTTTCTTACATTTGTTCTTCCGTTGATGCATGCATTCATTCTTTCGTTACATTCATCTTATCGTTATCATTAACTTCTGCTTTACGTTACATAATGCTTTTCGTTCATTTATAATCATAACACGTAAGTCACGAAATAATACACAATAGGACCGTAAGGAAACATAACATGACTATACATAACATTACATAAACATCTCACACCCCATCACACATGATCATAAACATCATTCATCGCCCATTCGTATACACATTCACATGCATAACAAGTACAGGTCATCATAGAACATAACCGACCCTCCGCGGGACAACGGGGGCGGCAGCCCCTGACAACGGGATCCTAGGGGCAACAACCCCTAGTGGGGTCCAAGGGCAACACCCCTAGCTAGGGTAGTTTGAACATTTATATAACATATTTATTTATAGAAAAATTAATCTTCCTGCTAAAACCTCTTAAAATCATGGTCATTTAAATTATATATTTAGTATGATTTTCCAGCCCCAAATGAGTTTAAAAGGTTTAAAATAGGGGATCTAGAACTCACCTAGACTCGATAAGCAGCTTCTCAATCGAACTTTCTAAGCAAGTGTCACACTAAGTAGCCTGCATATAGGTTAACACTCAAAGAAGTTAATTTCTGCCTAATTTCATTGCATGATCAACAGTTTTACTGCTAGTTTTGCCAGCAGTTTTGCTGCTAGTTTCACCAGCAGTTTCACTGGCATCTTCACTGCCAGTTTTGCTGCTAGTTTCACCCAAGTTTTGTTGGAAATCATGTCTATGAAACTATCTGCGAAAGTACAGTTTCACAAAAAGTCTTCATAGTTTCGCCGGATGACTACATAATTTCACTAGATGAACACCCAGTTTTGCAGAACGGGCTGAAATTACGAACCAACCCATTTTTTGACCCAAAACTTCAATCTTTTACACCCAAAACCTTGGTTTTACATCAATGAAGCTATATCTATGCTTTTTACATGTTTTCTTACACAGAAACATGAGTTTTGGGTGATTCTTTGCCACTTTCAAAAACCCTAAGCCCTAGAATTCGGGTTTACACTCAAAGAATGATTAAACGATGTTTCTTACCTTTATTCTTGGTCTTTTGTTGTTGTTTGGATGTCCAAGAACACCGATCTTCAATTTCTTGATCAACCGAACCTTGAATCACTACCTTCTCTTCACTTTCTCTCTCTACACTCTCTCTCTAGAAGTTGGTGTTGAGTTGCAAATGAGAGTGGCTCAAGCTTATCCGTTTATATACCGGGCGTTCTCGGGACCTTAAACTCGCCGAACATATGACTCGCGAGGTCTTCTCGGTTCATACTCCATTTCCCGTGCATTTTCTTTAAATAATCCCGGCTAAACCATTATTATTAATTGGCTCGTTTTGACTTTATTCCGGACGTTACAAGTGCACCCCCTTATTTAGGTTTCGTCCTTGAAACCTGTTAGTCACTGCATAGTAGAGGGTAATGCTGCCTCATCTCCTTCTCAACTTCCCAAGTGGACTCTGATCTTTTTCTCTGCTTCCGTTGTACTCGCACCATGGGAACCACCTTATTCCTTAGCCTCTTCTCCATGCGATCGACGATCGCCACTAGTTGCTTCACATAATTGAGCTGTTCGTCCACTTCAATATCATCTATTGGCACCACCATATCCTCTTCGGCTAAACACTTGCGCATATGAGATAAATGGAATGTCGGGTGAATTCCACTTAACTTATTAGGTAATTCTAACCTAGAGGCCACCTCTCATACTCGAGCAATGATTTGAAAAGGCCCTATGTATCTTGGGCTCAACTTGCCCCGCTTCATAAACTGAATGATGTCCTTCCAAGGTGAGACTTTCAACATAACCCTGCTACCCACCTGGAACTCAATTGGTCTACGTCGTTTATAGCATACGACTTTTGCCTATCCTTAGCTTCCTTCATAAAGGCTTAAATCCTTTGCAGCTTCTCAGTCGTAGCCTCGACCACCTCGACACTCCCTAACTCTTTATGGCCAATATCACCCCATCAAGTTGGCGTTCGATATCTCCTACCATATAGAATCTCATAAGGAATGCCAATGCTGGCATAGTAGTTATTGTTATATGAGAACTCGGCTACTGGTAAGTGGTCATCACAACTTCCTCCAAATTCAATAACACATGCACGAAGCATATCTTCCAGCGTCTGAGTGGTCCTTTCCGACTGACCATCCGTCTGAGGATGATAAGTCATGCTAATGTGTAACCTCGTCCCCATAGCATGATGGAATTTCTTCCAGAATTTGGATGTAAACCGGGCGTCACGATCAGAAATAATTGTCACCGGCACACCATGATGAGTTATAATCTCCTTGATGAATAGATCCACGAGTCTCTCAGAGGAATATGTTTTACGGATAGGTAGGAAGTGAGCATTCTTCGTCAATTGATCAACTATCACCCATAGGTAGATCCAAGTCTTATGAGCTTCGTCCATGATCTTCCGACGTAGATCCCCATAACGAGGAATCCATATGTGTTTGAATCAGGTTCTAACACTGAGAGTGTTTTCACCCACTCTGCGACTAGACCTCTCATCCTTTTAGAGTTAAGATGATCTTCCTTCAATGCCTCATCTTAGAACTCGTTGACCTACTTCATTATATCAAAGGTCATGACCAACTGATAAGCTTTCACCCAAATCAGCTCGGGTCTATCTTTTGGGCTAAGGGCATCTGCCACTATGTTGGTGAAAGGGATCGGGATCTAGTTTGATCAATTAGATTAAGATTTGCAGCGGAATAGCACACGAATTAGACGAAATTTATGCAAGAATAATATGAATATTCAATCAATATTAACGGTTGTAGAGAGAGAAAGTTTTCTGCAAAAAGAATGTTTTCATTCACGCACATGCTTCCAATACAAGGAAATTAGGTCAACATTCCTTTTATAAAGGAATGTGACATCAGCTGACATCACTTGATAGTGAAAACTAACTGATTTATACAAAAAACTTAAAGTAAACTAAACTACTGAAGTTATAACATCTGAAGTGTAAGAACTTCAGATGTTTTACACAATATAAAACTACTGATTACAAACTACTGAAAAGTAAACCATCACAACTACTGAAGAGAACTACTTCAGCTGTTGTGACAACTTCTGAGAACTTGGTCTTCAGACTTTGTCTTCAGCTGTTGTCTTCAGACTTTGTCTTCAGACTTTGTCTTCAGACTTTGTCTTCAGACTTTGTCTTCAGACTTTGTCTTCAGACTTTGTCTTCAGACTTTGTCTTTAGACTTTGTCTTCAGACTTTGTCTTCAGACTTTGTCTTCAGACTTTGTCTTCATACTTTCTCTTCAGACTTTGTCTTTAGACTTTGTCTTCAGACTTTGTCTTCAGACTTTGTCTTCAGACTTTGTCTTCAGATTTTGTCTTCAGACTTTGTCTTCAGCTGTTGTAGACCACTTCAGTTGTTTTGATGTCTGTGGGACTTAAAGGTTTTTCTGATCTGGCTCATTGGTTCTTTTGGTCCAACAAACTCCCCCTGAACCAATGCAGCCAAAAGCTTTAAGATTATTGAAGTCCCACTTATTGGTAGAAACATTATCTAGATCAGCTCAGAAATCTTCAAATTAAGCTCAGGCCAGGGAAGAGGTTTCAGAAGGTTTGATTGGCAAAGGATGAATGGGAACTCTGTCTTGGGGAATTGGACACAGAGCTGTTACCCCATCCATGAGACCTACTTCCCAATGATAACTCTGTAAGACTCTCTGACATAGGCCTCAAGGAAAACAACTTGTTCTTCCATTGTGAGTTCTTCAGCTTCACTTTCAAAGAAGAACTTAGGCCCATAGTACTCTGATAAATACTTAACATGCTTTCCATTCTTCAGCTCCATAGTAGTTATTTCTCTGTATGCAAACTCATCAGGATGAGTGCCTTTAAGCAACAACTGGAGCTCATTTCTTCTTATTTCTTCAAGCTTCTTGTAGATCAACCGCTTCTTTACCATTTTGTTTTCTAGTAAAGTTTGTGGAGTCATCTTAGACTTGTAAGCCCTCTTGAAGTCATCAAGGGTTTCCCAAGGTGACACTACAATGTCCAACATTATCATAACATCTATAATCTTCTTTACTTGGCCATTGTATCTACTTGGAATCTTCTTTTTATGAATTCTGTCACTTACTCTGGGGTCAGGCCAAACTCTCACTCTCTCTTTCTGATATTGAAATGTAAATCTGAGAGCATACAACCTCTGAGCATGTTTCTTCATAGCTTGTATGGATGAAGACTTAGGAAACTCTTTATCAATCATCCTTAACAGCTGCTCATCATGTTGTTTGTGTTGTTCTTCTTCTTCAAGTTTGACTTTTACCATATGCCTTTGGATGTCAGATGTGATTGTTGTTGGTTGACTCCTGGGCTCAGGCATCTTTATTTTAAGAACAACAGAGATTGGCAGACTATCATCCTCATCATCTTCTTCTTCTTCTTCTTCCATCCTCAACACCCTTCTCTTCCTCTTGGGTGCATCATTGGTAGTGGTTTGAGTAGGTTTCTTGGATAAAGGAGTTGGTTTTGAGTGTTGTGAAGTTGGTTGTTTTGGTTTGGGAGATTGTACAGGCTGCTCTAGCATCTTGGTTGTAAGTGAAGCTTTGGATAACTTTGCCATATTAGACCTTTTCCCAACACCAGCTTCATCAAGAGCTTCTATGATCAATCCTTTGTTGAATACTTCAGAAGAACAGATTCTAGTGGTTATCTCGAAAATACTGTCTCTGGACCATGACTTTACTTCAATGATTGATCGTCCCAGATGTTTTGATATGAATTTTGTCATAGCTTCCAGCCTTTCCCTTTCTTTCTCACTCTAACTTGCCCATCTATGTTCAATCTATTGAATCTCTAGCCTTCTGATTTCAGAGTCAACTTTGGCTGTGTCAAAACCTTGTGTGAAGAGTTGATCAATGATCTTATCCATAGATCTGCTATGTTGCTCATCAGCTTCTTTGATCAGTTCTTCTAACTTTTTCTCACCTTCAGTCTATTCAGATCTTTTCTTTCTCTTGTAGGTGATCATTTCCTTTTATTTCTTCTCTTTTTCTTCTTCCTATTCAACTCTCTTTCTTTTGTCTACTTTCACTGACTTAGACTCCCCCTTTTTGGTTGCATTGGGTTCAAGAGTGTGAATGTCAGAAAGTCTCTTAGAAACAGCAACATCAACTAAGGATTGAAGATTTGAGGAAAGCCTCTCATCAATGGCTTGATGCATAATGTTTGTGATTATGGAAGTGATGAGAGGTAAGGATGATTGAAAATCAGCAACCATTTGTTCAGAGGGGTTCTATCCCTGAGAAATGGTGTCTGAATCAGAGGTTGGTGGCAAAGTTGTTGGGAGTGGCTCAGTGTTTGGGGGAGTTTCAGAAGAAAGTGCCATCTGTGGGTGAATTTGGGCAGATGGACTTGATTCTTGTGACATTTTGGCAAGCAGTTCTTGTAGTCTGCATACCTCAGTCTCAAGAATGGTGTTGTGGGCTAGAACATCAAAGAAAAAGCACAGGTCAGCATCAGTCTTTGCTGAATCATCTGACCTCCTGATTAAATCAGGATGAACATGTGCTGAGTGTAGATCAGTATTCATATGTGCCCCTATTTCTTGGAACTGGGGACTTTCTACCTTAGGATTATGTCCTTCATTGGCACTTGCCTCTGGTGAGGACTTAGAAATGATACCATCTTCATCCTGGTCATGTGCTGAAATAGGAGAAGAGGCAGCCTCACCAGATGTTCGAATCTCCTCCTCTACACAGGGAGATTGAAATCTGTAATCCTTGTGTTGTGGGTTATCAGCCATATTATAATCCTCTCCCTCAACTGTTGAGGTTTTCTCAGTGATAATAGGTTTCTGGGGAGGGTTAGTGAAATGTAGTTGAGTCAGCACTTGTGCAATAATCACAGTTGGGCTTGTAGGGGTGGCTTCAGTGGAGATAAGTGTGAAGAGGATTGCACCTGGGGTGAATGGTGCTCTTCAATGGCAATCTTCTCAAGGGAGAGAGATTCCAGTAATGTGGTTTCCCCATTTTTGGTTGCATCAGGATCCTGTTGAGAGGATATGTGAGCAGTTTCAGCTGGTAGAGTCTTGGAAACTACAGGGGGATTACTACCCATAGTTTCATCCTGCCTTTGTGTTGCAGGGGCATCATCAGGGGACTCAACTCCCTGAGTAGCCTTTTTGTTTGTTTCGATTGTGGTTTGGAGGGGACATTGGATCTGGAGGATGACGCTGTGGGTTCCTTCTGCTTGGGTTTTAGCAGTTTGGCAGCCTCTTTGAGGTGTGGGTTAGAGTTGTGCCTAGAGTATACCTCTGGCAAAACTACCACAACAGGGACTCCAAGGCCAACAGAGCCATCAGATTGTAATTGATTTATGATTATGGCCATAAGAAATCATGGATATAATAGCCATCTATTAGCCACAGGTTTCATTGCCAGATCTTTTAATTCCGAAAATATAATTTCAGAAAAATTTAAGCTTTGGCGTTCAAGGATAGAATACAATACCTGCTGCCACCTGGATGACATTTGATCCCATGAAGAGGATTTGGGGGCAAGGCAGACATTGATCACATGGAAGATTAGACGCTCAGCATCATGGAAGTGCTTCTTCAGAATGGTTGTAGCACTTAA
Source organism: Flaveria trinervia (assembly GCA_025506515.1). NCBI lineage: Eukaryota > Viridiplantae > Streptophyta > Magnoliopsida > Asterales > Asteraceae > Flaveria > Flaveria trinervia. The sequence continues at coordinate 36,139,042 of CM046445.1, forward strand.
GTCGCCCGCATATCCATGGTTGATGAATGATAGATCAATGGTGCCCTTCGGGTATTTGGTGAGAAAGGTGGCATCATTCAGATCTAGGGTTTGGCGAATGATAGCAGGAGTGACTACCACCTTCTTCTGGTTTACAAATGATTGGAGAGTGATCGCGACATCATTCTCACCGGTATAGACAGTGACATTTGTCCAGAATTGGCGAAGGGTATCGAGATAGATGGTTGGATTCAAAAGAAAAGCAGTTTGATACGGGGAATCAACATCAGATCAATGGCAGCATCAAACTTAGTCCAAAAGGCCGATTTTGTGAAGTAGGCAACATAGTTGTGTCATGGTTTGATTTGCATGGTCGCCATTAATGGAAGATGAACGTTCGGAAAACAATTTATGAAAAGTTTGAAGTTAGGGTTAGGTATTTATAGGTTATGAAACGGCTAAAAGAAAACAACTGAAAATTTTGGTGTTAGTCATCAGTTGTTAGAAAACGACTGAAGATATGGTTTTAACTTTCAGATGTTGTAAACAACTGAAGACTTGGTGTTAGTCATCAGTAGTTTGAAATTACTAAAGACTTGGTTTTGGCTTCAGTTGTTTTGAAATGAAACAGCAGTTGTTTGAAACAATTGAAGAGTAAAATTGCTTAGTAGTTGTTGTCATCAATTCACAGACCTCAGTTGTTTCATTTAACCTTAACACTTACTCGGCAGATTATCTGATTTTCAGATGTTTCATTGGTCATCAGTACTTAACAGTTAGAACAGGCATCAGTGGTTGTAACCACATCAGTACTTTGCAACAAATAAAGTACTTCAGTACTTTTAAGTAATTTAGTCTTCAGTAGTTATGAAAACTGCTGAAGATAAAATAACTTATCAGTACTTATTTTTGACAGTTGTATACTAATGCTCATCAGTACTTGTGAACTGAGATCATCAGTAGTTGTCAAACCATTCAAGCTGCAGCATACCAAGCCTTAGCACTAGATTTTGGAAAGTTCCACTGTCCAAAGGCTTAGTAAATATATCTGCAAGCTCATCAGCACTAGGAACAAACTTTGGATCAATCAGACCATTTTCATAACAATCCCTGATAAAATGATGTCTGATCTCAATATGTTTGGTCCTAGAATGCTGGACAGGATTCTTAATAATACAAAGAGCTGAAGCACTGTCCATCAGTAAAGGAGTCTTAGTCTTTGTAATGTCATAATCCAGTAATTGATTCTGAAGCCAGAGTACCTGAGATGTACAACTTGCAGCAGCAATGTACTCTGCTTCAGCAGTGGATGTAGCAACTGAAGTTTGTTTCTTACTCTGCCAAGAAGCTAAACAATTGCCTAGAAATTGGCATCCACCAGAGGTTGATTTTCTGGTTAATTTACACCCTGCATAGTCACTATCAGAGAAAGCAACTAATTTTCAAGAGTGCCTAGTGGAATACCAAAGTCCTAGAGATTGAGTTCCTTGAAAATATCTAAAGATCCTTTTCACTGCAATCATATGGGATACTTTAGGTGCAGCCTGAAATCTAGCACAGACACAAGTTGCAAACATAATGTCTGGTCTAGAAGCTGTAAGGTACATCAAGGAACCAATCATACATCTATAAAGAGTTTCATTAACTGCTTTACCTTTCTGATCAGCATCCAGTTGTGTGGTGCTGCACATGGGAGTAGAACAGGGCTTACAGTTTTGTAAATCAAACTTTTTCAATAAATCCTTTGTATATTTTAACTGATGAATGAAAGTTCCATCAGCCATTTGTTTGTTTTGCAACCCCAGAAAGAACTGTAATTCTCCCATGGCACTCATTTCAAACTTTTGTTGCATCAACTTAATAAAGGCATCACACAACTGTGGATCAGAGGATGCAAAAATAATATCATCTACATAAATTTGAACAAGGAGCTTATGCATGCCTACTTTCTTAATGAACAAAGTTTTATCTATGGAGCCTCTAGTGAAATTATTTTGAAGAAGAATGTTAGACAGTGTTTCATACCAGGCTCTAGGAGCTTGTTTTAGCCCATAAAGAGGCTTATCAAGCTTATACACCCAATCTGGATGTTTATGATCTTCAAAACCTGGTGGTTGACACACATAAACTTTTTCTTTTATTTTACCATATAAGAATGCACTTTTGACATCCATTTGAAAACTTAAGATTATGGAAAGCAGCATAAGCTAAGAACAATCTGATTGCCTCCAGTCTGGCTACAGGGGCAAAGGTTTCATCATAATCAATACCTTCTTCTTATGAAAACCCCTGTACAACCAGTCTGGCCTTGTTCTTCACAATTTGACCTTTTTCATCAGTTTTATTCCTAAACACCCATTTAGTGCCTATTGCACACTTACCTTGGGGTAGATGAACCAGTTCCCACACTTGCTGCTTTTTGTTGGACAAAAAGAACCAATGAGCCGGATCAGAAAAACCTTTAAGTCTCACAGACGTCACAACAACTACTGAAGACCACAACAGCTGAAGACAACAGCTAATTACAAAGTCTGAAGACAAGTGCTGAAGACAAAGTCTGAAGACACAAGTGCTGAAGACAAAGTCTGAAGACAAGTGTTGAAGACAAAGTCTGAAGACACAAGTGCTGAAGACAAAGTCTGAAGACACAAGTGCTGAAGACCAAAGTATCAGACGTCGTCACAACAGATGAAGAGGTCTTCTTCAGTAGTTGTGACGGTTTACCTTTCAGTAGTTTTACGTTTTATCTCATCAGTAGTTTTATATTTATCAGTAGTTTTGTAAAACAACTGAAGAGCTTGTTCTTCAGTCGTTGTAGTTTCAGTAGTTTCTTATCTGTAGTTTCTTATTTTGTACTTAACACTCTGATATGTTCTCGGTAGTTGTGAACATTTTAGTAGTTTGTTAAGAGTTAGTTATTTTTGTAATAGATCTGCCAGTTGTCACTTACCCGTGATAACAGCAGCGATTGCACTCTATATAAGGAGTGTCAACCTAATATAATGAGAATGAATGATTTGATCAGAAATATTCGATATTATTGAAACATTCCTTGTTATAGAAATATATTCTCTCGTTATAACCGTATTCGTTCTTAATGCATACAAGCATCAAACTCTTGCTACAATTTGTCTAATTCTTGTTCTTATTTTGCTGTGCTACGCTCCATTATATCAAACTTGTGATCACTGATCCTGACAAATGGTATCAGAGCAGGTTAATCATTGATCGATCTAATAATTGATCATTGAAACTGCTATTCAAGATCCAAGTTTGACTGAATTAGCATTTTTGTGTTTTGCAAGAAACGGTTATAGAGATTGAATTTTCTGTGTTTTCTGGTCATTCATCCTAAGATTTTCTCTTGGTTTTCATTGAGTCTGTTGTGGTCTATGTAAAAACGTTTAAAAGCTTGAATTAAATTGTATTTGGACTGAAAATGACTACTCCTTCCAATGATCCTCACAATACTGGTTCCTCAACCAAGCCTCCAATGCTGGTTAGGACTGAGTATAACATATGGCAACGACGAATGCTCCATCACCTGTCTGTTAACAGCACAGGTTGTTGGACATCAGTGGTACATGGTCCACACAAGCCTATGGTGAATAACCCGGAAACCAATCAAATGGTTCCGAAGAGGAGGGAGCAATACTCAGATGAGGATAAGAAATTGTTTGAGATTGATGAAAAAGCCCATGGAATTCTGGCCATGGCACTGCCCAATGAAATCTATTCTTGGCTAATGCATCATGAAACTGCCCATGACCTCTGGAATGCCTTGAAAGAACAATTTGGAGGAACAGATGAGGTCTTGGCAAATAATAGAGAAATCCTTGCCCAACAATACGCGACATTCTCTCATAGAAAGGGTGAGACACTGACTCAACAGTTTGAGCGGTTCTCTTTTTGATCTCTGAATTAAAAATGGTCAAACTTGAGTACACCAATATCCAGATGAATAACAGATTTCTCAGATCACTGCCTGAGAGATGGGACACATATACTATTGTCCTACGCTCTAGTGCAAATTTGGACAAACTATCTCTCACCCAACCCATGGGAATTGCTCACATTTGAGAGAGAGATAGAACAGAAACGAAAACTGTCTTCATCTGGAAAGCTCACCGAAGACTTTGTACCAGGCAACACTACCTTGGTTGGTCATGAGTTAGAATATGCTTCATCTGAATGCCAGTATGATGAGCATATTGATTTCTCCTCAAACACTTCTGATTCTGCGTTTGTGAGTGTTGATAGTCAGTTTACTGGGTGTAATAATGACAATCTATGCTTCATCATGGATGATCTCAAGGGGATTGCTGAGATGACTTAGAAGAGATGGATATTTTGAGCCAAATGGCCTTGATCAATATCAGATCTCAGAAGTTCTACAAAAGAACTGGAAGAAAGTTCCCATGACTCTCTGGCAAAACCAAAGTTGGTTTTGACAAGAGTAAGTTGAAGTGTCACAAATGCCACAGGCTTGGACACTTTGCTAGAGAATGCAGATCATCTGGATCTAATTCCTCTGCACCTTTTGTGACTTTCCCTGGCAATAGTCAACAACACAGAGGGTAACATCCTGTCAATTCTAGTCATCATTCTCAACCACAATCTCCTGCATATTTTGCTCCTCAGTGTCAAATGCCATATCCTTACCCTGGTTATTACATGCCACAGTCAAATCAAGTTCAAGTTCCTATAGTACCACAACCTCATGCACTACCAGAACCTCAACCATCTCAATCTCATCAACCTCCTCAACCTCAACAACACAGCTTCTTCACCCCTGGAGGTGTTGACTGGAGCAGTTTACCGGATGACATGTCTGGTCATGAACAACTGTTCACAGGTGCTGGTCAACATGGTGGTGACAGTCCTTTTGGGAATCTGGCTCTCATGGCCCTGGAGTCTACTGAGGGTTCCTGCTCAAATGCATCATCTTCACAGGTAACTCAGGTATCTTCAGAGGCTAAAGCCAAGTTATGTTCTGAATCATGCATTGCTGCCTTTGTCTCAATTAGAGAGGCAAATGTAGCATTTATAAATCAAAAAATTGAGCTCGAGAAAACCATTTCCAAAAGAAAAGCTGAGTTTGAGTCTGCTATAAATTGTAAAAATGATGAGATTTATAAGCTTAAATGCCAACTAAATGATGAAAAGGCTAAGCTAGAGGTTATTCTGGATGACCAGAGAAGTCTAAAATAAACCCTTGCAGTCACCCAGGTAGAGTGTGATCGATGGGTACAATCATGCAAAGGTTTTGAAATGCTTCTTAGTAAGCAATATGCTTCCAATATGAAGTTTGGTATTGGTTACAATCACACTGCTCCTCCTACAGATTTTGCTTCAAGAGCAGAAGTGAAATCTGATGGAGAAAGCAATAACCAATCCACCTCATCATGTGATTCACCTTTTGATAGAGCATCATCAAAATTTGAAGTCAGCACTAAGCCCTCTCAGAACCCATCAGCTGATCTTGATGGTTCTACTGCTGACACTCACATGATAAAAGAGATGATCAACTCAGGAGTTATTTCTGAAAGTCCTAAAAGGACTGGAGAGCAAGATTTAACACCTCAAGTTCAAACTCCAACTAATGACAGCACTGAAGAGAAGAAAACTGTCAGTAGAAAGAGTTTGAAGACTACTAAAGAGGAAGCAAATAATGCTTCTAAAGTACTGAAGAGCAAGTCTTCAGTAGTTTCATCCTCTTTAGTTGATGATCATCATAAGATGAAGAAGAAACCATGTGAAGTATGTGGTTTGTTCAATCATCTTACAGATGATTGTTGGTACAAAGGGGTTCTAAACTCAAACATAAAGAAGAAATTCAAGAGAAAATGGCTAAAATGAAAACTGAGTTTGGAGCCACATTTGTACCAGCAACATCAAATCCTGTAACCCTCAAGTCCAAACAGAAATCCAAAAAGGAAGGGGTTAAACAGGTAACAGCTGAGATTGCTCAAAAGAAGAAGGTGCAACATAGGAACTTATCAACTCCAATGCCAATGTGTCTGAAGAGCTGAAAGCCTTATCCCAAAATCAGACACAGCTGGTTATGATGGTTCAACATTTATTGGGAAGAGTTAACCAATTAGATGTTCCTATGTTGAAACCACAGAAAAGGACTCCAAGCCAAAGGATTCCTTTCTTCACCAGCTTCTTCCTCTCAGGCTGTTGTTTCCAACAAACATGTTAGTTTACCATCTGTTGATGAGAACAGGCCCAAGACCAAAAAGGTTTGGGTCTCAAAATCTAACTAATTTGTTGTATCTTATAAGGTTCTTCAACATACCTCAGAGGCATCTGGTATGTAGACAGTGGAGGATCCATGCATATGACAGGAAACAGATCACTTCTTGATGACTACTCTCAAGGAAGGAGGGGTTTGTGTCATTTGGCAATGATGCAAAAGGTTACATCATTGGCAAAGGCTTTGTTTCCAATGGGGAAATAAAGTTTGATGATGTTAACCATGTGGAAAATCTCAAGTACAACCTCTTGAGTGTCAGTCAAATGTGTGACAAAGGCCATGTTGCTCTTTTCACCAGTCAGAACTGTCGGATTCTGTCATCCAAAGTTCTAAATTTGATTGATAAGGTGTTGGATGAACACACTCTCCTAAAGGCCAACAGGACAGGAAGAGTGTATGCCTTAGATCTTTCCAAGAAAATAGATCTCAAAGGCCATCCTTGCCTATTTTCCAAGGCTTTCCCCCAAGAATCTATTCTATGGCATAGAAGGCTGGGTCATGTTAATCTCAAAAACATGAAACAGCTGATAAACCATGGTTTAGTAAGGGATTGCAATGAAGGAGTTCAAGTGTGAAGATAACTGCACTGCCTGTTTAAAAGGAAAACAGCACAAAGCTTCATTTCCCACCATAGAAGAACCTAAGTCCACTTCCTGCTTACAGCTTCTTCACATGGATCTCTTTGGTCCTATGAAAGTGATGAGTATGGCTAAGAAGAAATACTGTCTGGTAATTATGGATGATTACTCTAGATTTGTATGGACTTTCTTCTTGCATTCAAAGGATGAGGCTGCACAGTCCATTATGAACTTTGTGTTACACGTTGAGAAGCATATTCCCTACCAGTTAAGTGTGTGAGGAGTGATAATGGTACTGAATTTAGAAACCACACACTTGATGAGTTTTACTTATCAAAGGGAATCAAGAGGCAGTATAGCATCCCAAGAACTCCTGAGCAAAATGGAGTAGTGGAGAGAAAGAACAGGACCCTTATTGAAGCTGCAAGGTCCATGTTGGCTGACTCTGGCTGCCAATGACTTTTTGGGCTGAAGCTGTCATACAGCTTGCTATGTACAGAATAGAGTTCTAGTAAATCAAGGTTGATGAAGACTCCATATGAAGTTCTTCATCATTTGCCCCTCTAATTTCATTCTTCAGAGCATTTGGGTGTCCTTGTTTCATTCTCAACACACGGGATCAACTCCAAAATTTTGATCCTAAGGTGAATGCAGGGTACTTTAGTTATTCATCAACTTGCAAAGCATACAGAGTCTTCAACTGCAGAACAAAGATGGTTGAAGAGACTCTACATGTTAAGTTTAATGAATCTCCTAAGGACAAGATTCCACAAGCCCTGTGGAGCTATTTGATTTGGACATACTGCAATATGTTCCTTATCAAACTCCTGCTGTTGCTCCTGTCAACAGTTCACCACCTGGTGGTACTGCTGGTGATGATGATGATGATAGCAGTACTCACCTATTCAGGTTTAGTGATCACTGCCTGATTCAGCTAGACCTGATGTTCTTGTAGCTCCAGTAGCACCATCCACAACAATGTTGATGAGATTTCTTCAAATTCAACCTCCTTTGAATTACCATCCACTGATTGGTTTCAAGGAAATGATTCACCATCACCATCTGTTGCTGATGAACCTGCTGCAAACACTTGCACAGATCTCATTGTGTATCAAGATCTGAAGAATCACCCTATGTCTCAAATCATTGGTGATATCACTGCTGGCATATCAACAAGAAGTCAATTGTCAAATTTCTGCTTCTATGCTCTCTTCATCAGTTAGCAAGAGCCAAGAATTCACATTGCTTTAAAGGACAATGGATGGGTTGATGCCATGCAGCTTGAGCTTCTTCAGTTCAAGAAACAGCAAGTGTGGGAACTGGTTCCTCTACCTCCAGGTAAGTGTGCAATAGGCACTAAATGGTGTTTAGGAACAAAACTGATGAAAATGGGCTTATTGTCAAGAACAAGGCCAGACTGGTTGTTCAAGGATTTGCACAAGAAGAAGGTATTGATTATGATGAAACCTTTGCCCCTGTAGCCAGACTGGAAGCAATTCGATTGTTTTTAGCTTATGCTGCTTATCAAAAACATAAAGTTTTTCAAATGGATGTCAAAAGTGCATTTTTATGGGAAAATTAAAGAAGAGGTTTATGTATGTCAACCACCAGGCTTTGAGGACAATAAACATCCTAATTGGGTGTATAAGCTTGATAAGGCTCTTTATGGGTTGAAACAAGCTCCTAGAGCCTGGTATGAGACATTATCAAACTTTCTTCTGGAAAATGATTTCACTAGAGGCTCCATTGATAAGACTTTATTCATTAAGAAAGTTGGGCAGCATAATCTACTTGTTCAAATTTATTTAGAGTATATTATTTTTGCATCCTCTGATCCTCAGTTGTGTGATACCTTTACAAAGTTGATGAAACAGAAGTTTGAAATGAGTGCCATGGGAGAATTACAGTTCTTTCTGGGTTTGCAAATCAAACAAAAGGATGATGGAATTTTCATTCATCAGTCCAAATACACAAAAGATCTTTTGGAAAAGTTTGATTTACAAAACTGTAAGCCCTGTTCTACCCCCATGTGCTGCACCACACAACTGGATACAGATCAGAAAGGTAAAGTGGTTGATGAAACACTTTACAGATGTATGATTGGGTCCTTGATGTATTTAACAGCTTCTAGACCAGATATTATGTTTGCTACATGTGTTTGTGCTAGATTTCAGGCTGCACCTAAAGAGTCTCATCTGATTGCAGTCAAGAGGATCTTTAGATATTTGCAAGGTACACAATCTCTAGGTTTATGGTATTCCACTGGCACTCTTGTAAATTAGTTGCTTTCTCTGATAGTGACTATGCAGGGTGTAAGTTGACCAGGAAATCAACTTCTGGTGGATGTCAATTCCTAGGCAACTGTTTGATTTCTTGGCAGAGTAAGAAACAAACATCTGTTGCTACATCCACTGCTGAAGCCGAGTACATTGCTGCTACAAGTTGTACATCCCAAGTACTCTGGCTTCAGAATCAACTTTTGGACTATGGATTACAGAGACTAAGACTCCGTTATTAATGGATAGTGCTTCAGCTCTTTGCATTGTCAAAAATCCAGTCCAGCACTCTAGGACCAAACATATAGAAATTAGACATCATTTTATAAGAGATTGTTTTGAAAAGGGTCTAATTAATCCCATGTTGTGCCTAGTGCTGATGAGCTTGCAAACATTTTTACTAAGCCTTTGGATAGTTTAACTTTCGACAACCTGGTGTTAAGGCTTGGTATGCTGCAGCTAGAATAAGTGACAACTACTGATGATCTCAGTAATAAGTACTGGTGATCATTGGTAACCATGTCAATATAAGTACTAATGAGTTCTTTCACCCTCAGCAGTTTTCATAACTACTGAAGGCTAAATGCCTCACAAGTACTGAAGTACTTTATATGTCTAAACTACTGATGTAGTTACAACTACTGAAATCAATACAAACAGATAAGTACTAACGTCCTATGAAACACCTGAAAAGCAGATGCAAAGTCTGAGAGTAAGTGTTGAGGACAGTATGAAACAGCTGAAAAGCTAAGAATTGACGAAAACAGCTGATGAGTAATTTTCTTCAGTGTTTCTACAAATGCTGTTTCAAAACAACTGAAGCCAAAACCATGTCCTCGGTAGTTTACAACTACTGAAGACTAACACCAAGTATTCAGCTGTTTACAACTGCTGACAAAACCACTGTCTTCAAGTTTCACAACTACTGATGACTGATACCAAGTCTTCAGTTGTTTCATCACCTGAAGTCAAAACTGTCTTCAGTAGTTTTATAACTACTGATGACTAAATCCGAGACTTCAGCTGTTTCAACGTCTGACAGTTAATACCACGTCATCAGTAGTTTCAACAACTGATGACTCACACCAAAACCTCAGTCGATTTCTATCCCGACCCTTTAAATACCTTATCCCACCTTCAGAGTTTTTATCTTCTCTTCTCAAACCTAACGTTCAAAAACTCTCTACCCTCTCTTCATAAATGGCGACCATGCAACTAAAACCACGACACAACTGTGTCGCACATTTCACCAAATCGCCATACTGGACCAAGTTTCACAACGCCATTGAGTTAATGGTTCAATCACCCTATAAAACGGCGTTTCTGGTAAATCCCACCATATATGCCGCATCCCTTAACCACTTCTGGACAAACGTCACTTTGGTCTCTGAGGAGAACGACACAGAGACTCTTTAATCGTTTGTCCATGGCCAAAAAGTGGTCATCACTCCAGACACTCTTCGTCAAACCCTTAATCTGGATGATGCCACTTTCCCAACTGGTTATCCAAAGGGCACAACAGATCAATCATTTGCCCACCATGGATACCAGGGTGACTTGAGTGCATCTACCTTACTGAAGAAACATTTCCCAGATGCCGAACGTCTCATATTTCATATTGTAAATGTATGCCTTGCCTCCAAGACCTCATCATGGGATCAAATGTCCACAAGGTGGCAACAGGTAATGTACTCCATCCTTGAGCAACAACCTTTAAATTTTTCGGAAATACTATTTTTAGAGCTCAAGGATATGGCTCAAAACAAACTGCTAACCGTTGGATATTATATCCTCGGTTCATAATGGCCATAATTGAAAACCAACTTCAAGCTGAGGGACTTGTTGGCCTGGGAGTCCCTACTCTGGCTGTATTGCCTGAAGTATACTCCCGGCACAACTCTGACCAATCACTCAAAATGGCTGCCAAGCTGCGCAAACCACGCAGTTGGAACCCACAGCCACCACCTCCAAATCAAGAGTCCCCACCAAACCCACTAAAAAGAAAGCCAAAAAGGCTACTCAGGGAAATGAGTCCCCTGAGGATGCCCCTGCAACACAAACACAGGCTATATCCACTGGTTATAACCCCCTAGTTGATATCAGGACTCTCCCAGCCACAGCCGCTCAGGATTCCTCTTAAAAGGAGCCTGCAGCAACCACAAAAGGGGTACCCACAAATCTGGGATCTTCCTCATTTGAGGAGATTGCCATTGAAGAGCACCATTCTCCCCAGGTGCACACTGCTTTTACTCCATCTCCCCATGCAACCGCCCCCCAAAGTCCCACCCTTATCATTGCAAACGTGCTGACTCAGCTGCATGCCTCTCCTCCTCCCCAACAACCACCAACAAAGGGGAGAACCACAGCTATTGAGGACGAGGATCACCATGCTTCTGACAACCCACAGCACCGGGGTTTAAATGTTCTATCTCCTGGTGTGGATATGGAGACCAGAACATCTGGTGAGGCTACCACCTCTTCTGAATGAGCATATGATCAGACTAAGGCTGGTGACATTCCTAAGACCTCACCAGTGGCAACAGCAGATGAAGGACAAAGTCCTGAGGCTGGAAGTCCCCAGTTCCAAGAGAAAGGGGCACATGCTACAACTGGTCTACACCCAGTGCATGTACATCCTGCTACAAGCAGCAGGTCAGGTGATTCAGCATCTGCTGATGATGACCTGGGCTTCTTTTATGATGTTCTTGCCCAGAACACAATCCTAGAGGAGGAAGTCAGTAGGCTGCAAAAACTACTTGACCAACTCTCTCAAGGAGAAAGACCATCTGCCACCACATTAACCCAACAGATGGCACCTTCCTCTGAAGGTCCCTTAAACACACAGCCACTACCAAATTCTCTGCCACCTGCCTCTGTTTCTGGCACCATTTCTCAGGACCAAAACCCCCCTGAGCAAATGGATGCTATCCCTCAAAATCCCCCATCTCTCATCACACCACAGCTAACCGAATTTGTTATTAAAACTATTGATGAGAGACTTTCTACTGTCTTACAACCTCTGGTGGAGGATGTACTGCGCCAACAACTTTCTGCTACTCAATCCCTTGCAACCAATGCACCCAAAAAGGGGGAGAGTTCAGCAGTGAAAGCTAAAAGAAAGAGGATGGAGATGGAGAGAGAGAAAGAGAAAGATAAGAGGTGGAAAAAGAGAAGGATTGTGTGTATGAGGCCGAAAAAGAGAAGGAGAATGTGATTAAGAAGGGAGCTGAATTGAAAAAGTACATGAAAGTCAAAAAGATTTTCATGTCACATACAAGAAAAAAGAGAGTGCTGAGAAAGAGAAGAACTTGAACGAAATGGTTAAAGAGGCTGATGCTGAACACAGCAGATCAATGGACAATATCATTGATCAGCTGTTTAGGCAAGGTTTCGACACTAAAAAGCTGGATTCTGAAATAAGAAGATTAGAGATCGAAGAGATCCAACAAAGATGGGCCAGCTACAACACTATGGATAGAGAGAGACTTGAGATCATGATCAGATTCATCAGCAAATACCTTGGGAGATCATTGATCGAAGTAAAATCATGGACCAGGGACAGCATCTTGGCCATAACCTCCAAGATCTGTTCGTCTGAGGCATACACTAAGGGGTTAGTAGTCGAAGCTTTGAATGAAGCAGGAGCAGGAGCAGGACTGAGCTAGCCAAATACTCAAAAGCAACACTCACCTCCAAAATGCTAACTCAACCTGTCAACATTCCCTCTCCAAAACAACCACAACCACAACCCACAAAACCAACTCCCTTACCATCTAAACCAACAGCCGATGATGCACCTAAGAAGAAGAAGAGAAGGGTGTTGAGGCTAGAAAAAGAAGAAGAAGAGGATGATGTGGAAGAAGATAGGCTGCCTCTGTCTGCAGTCCTAACATTGGCTAAAGCCAAACCCATGCCCATCACTCCCACCTCACAGATGGAAGGTGTGAGAGTAAAGATTGAAGAAGAACAACAGCAAAGGCTTCATGATGATGAAATGCTAAAAAGCATCAACAAAACTTATGCTGTGTCGTCATCAATAATAAGTATGAAGAAAGAAGCTCTGAGGTTGTACACCCTTGCCAACACATTTCAATATCAGAAGGAAAAGGTGAGAGTATGGCCTGATCCTAGGGTGGCTCACAGGATTGTAAAGAAAGACATTCCTTCGAGATACAAGGGCCAAGTCAAAAGGATCGTAGATGAAGAGATCACAGTGGTCCTTGTAGTATCACCCTGGGAGATTGTAGAAGATTTCAAGAAGGCCTATGAGACTAAACAACCACCCCAAAAGATGTTAGAGAACATAATTATTAAAAAGGGGTTAGTCTACAAGAGGCTTGAGAACTTCAAACAAAATAGCTCAGTCTGTTACTTGAAGGGACTCATCCTGATGAGTTTGCATACAGACAGATTACAACAGTTGAGCTCAAAAATGGTAAACAGGCCAAGTACATCTCAGAGATGTATGGGCGTGAAGGATTGTTTGATGGTGAAGCCGAGAACCTGACCATGGAAGAACAAATTATGTTTCTCAGAGCATACACCAGAGAATCCTACAGGCTTATACATGGGAAGTGAGTCTCATGGATGGGGGAACAGCTCAGTGTCCAATTCCCCAATACAGAGCTCCCATCCATACATTGCCAACCAAATCATCAGAGACTCATTTCCAGGCCAGTGCTTATATGGGTCATCTTCTCAACTGATCAAGAAGGAAAAAGACCAACCATTCTGCCAACAATAAGTGGGACCTCAATAAAGTTAAAGGTTTTGGCTGCATTGGTTCAGGGGGAGTTTGTTGGACGAAAAGAACCAATGAGCGGATCAGAAAAACCTTTAAGTCTCACAGATGTCACAACAACTACTGAAGACCACAACAGCTGAAGACAACAGCTGATTACAAAGTCTAAAGACAAGTGCTGAAAACAAAGTCTGAAGACAAGTGCTGAAAACAAAGTCTGAAGACACAAGTGTTGAAGACAAAGTCTGAAGACAAGTGCTGAAGACAAAGTCTGAAGACACAAGTGCTGAAGACAAAGTCTGAAGACACAAGTGCTGAAGACAAAGTCTGAAGACACAAGTGGTGAAGACCAAAGTATCAGACGTTGTCACAACAGCTGAAGAGGTCTTCTTCAGTAGTTGTGACGGTTTACCTTTCAGTAGTTTTACATTTTATCTCATCAGTAGTTTTATATTTATCAGTAGTTTTGTAAAATGACTGAAGAGCTTGTTCTTCAGTCGTTGTAGTTTTAGTAGTTTCTTATCAGTAGTTTCTTATTTTGTACTTAACACTCTGATATGTTCTCGGTAGTTGTGAACATTTTAGTAGTTTGTTAAGAGTTAGTTATTTTTGTAATAGATCTGCCAGTTGTCACTTACCCATGATAACAGCAGCGATTGCACTCTATATAAGGAGTGTCAACCTAATATAATGAGAATGAATGATTTGATCAGAAATATTCAATATTATTGAAACATTCCTTGTTACAGAAATATATTCTCTCGTTATAACCGTATTCGGTCTTAATGCATACAAGCATCAAACTCTTGCTACAATTTGTCTAATTCTTGTTCTTATTCCGCTGTGCTACGCTCCATTACATCAAACTGGTGGTCACTGATCCTGACACTTTTGAAACTGAAGAAGCTCAAGTTGTATGGCTTCAACCATCCATTGTCTCTTAATGCAATATGATAGTTTTTGGCTCTTGCTGACTGATGAAGAGAGCATAAAAGTAGAAATTGGACAATTGACTTCTAGTAGAAACACCAGCATTGATGTCACCAATGATATGAGACATAGGGTGATTCTTTAGTTCTTGATACACAATAAGATCTATGCAAGTGTTTGTAGGTGATTTAGCAGCAACAGATGGTGATCCAGACTCTTGAAACCTAGAATGAGATGGCAATTCAAATGAAGTAGAGGATTTAGAGATCTCATCAGCATTTGTTGTGGATGGAACTGCTGAAGCTACAGGAACACCAAGTTTAGTAGACTCAGGCAGTTGATCACTAAAACTTGCATTTATACCAACAGATGGATAACAAGTTGAAGGAGATGATGGATTCACAGAATCTGCAACAGCTGGAGACTGATAAGGAACATATTGCAGTATGTCCAAATCAAATAACTCCATAGGGCTTTGTGGGATTTTCACCTTTGGAGATTCATTAAACTTGACATGCATGGTTTCTTCAACTATCTTTGTTCTACAATTGAAAACTCTGTATGCCTTGCAAGTAGATGAATACCCAACAAAGTACCCTGCATCCACCTTTGATTCAAACTTCTGAAGTGGATCCTTTGTGTTAAGAATATAACAAGGACACCCAAATGCTCTAAAGAAGGAAATCAAAGGAGCCAAATGATGTAACACTTCATAAGGAGTCTTCATAAACCTCTGATTTACTAACACTCTATTTTGCACATAGCAAGCTGTGTTGACAGCTTCAGCCCAAAAGGTTAGTGGCAAACCAGAATCAGCCAGCATTGACCTTGCGGCTTCAATAAGAGTCTTGTTCTTTCTCTCCACCACTCCATTTTGTTCAGGAGTTCTGGAATGCTATACTGCCTCTTGATTCCCTTAGAGAAATAGAATTCATCAAGTGTATGGTTTCTAAATTCTGTGCCATTATCACTCCTCACACACTTCACAGAAAGGGAGTACTGCTTTTCCACATGCAACACAAAGTAGATGATGATTTGACCAGCCTCATCTTTTGAATGTAAGAAGAAAGTCCATACAAATCTGGAATAATCATCCATAATTACCAGACAGTATTTTTCTTTGCCATGCTCATCACTCTTACTGGACCAAAAAGATCCATATGCAGTAATTGCAAGCAGGCAGTGAACTTTGGTTCTTCTATTGAAGTAATGATACTTTATGTTGCTTTTCTTTTAAACAAGCAGAGCAGTTGTCATCACACATTTGAACTCCTTTAATGGCAGACCTCTCACTAAACCATGATGGATAAGCTCCTTCATGTTTTTAAGATTCACATGACCAAGCCTTATGTGCCATAGTTCAAATTCCCGAGGAGAGGCCTTGGAGAATAGACATGGATAGCCTTTTAGATCAATTTTCTTTGATAAGTCTAAGGCATATACTCTTCCAATCCTGTTGGCCTTTAGGAGAGTATATTCATCTAATATCTTGTCAATCATTCTCAAAACATTGGAAGACAGAATCTGACAGTTCTGACTGGTGAAAAGTTCAACATGCCCTTTATCACACATTTGACTAACACTCAACAAGTTGTACTTGAGATTCTCCACATGGTTAACATCATCAAATCTTATCTCACCATTTGAGACAAAGCCTTTGCCATGATGTAACCCTTAGCATCATTACCAAAAGATACAAATCCCTTCTTTCCTTGAGAGTAGTCATGAAGAAGAGAACTGCTCCCTGTCATATGCACAGATCCTCCACTATCCACATACCAGATGCTTCTATGGCATGCTAAAGAACCCTGCATTTGTCACAACAAACTTGTTAGCTTTTGAGACCCAAACCATTTTGGTTTTGGGTCTATTCTCATCAATAGATTTTATACTAACTGATTTGTCATGATTAACAGCCTTTGAAGGTGGAGATGATGCTGAAAAGGATTCCTTTGATTTTGGCTTAGTTTTCCTTTTCAGTGGTTTAATCATAGGTACATCTATTTGGTTAACTCTCCCCAACAGATGTTGAACCATCATACCAAGTTAAGTCAGATTGGTTGTTAAAGCCTTCAGTTCAACAGACACATCAGTACTTGTTTTTGATAGGTTCGTGTGACTCACCATGTCCTCCTTTTTGAAATACACAGACTTAGTCTGGTGTTTTGATACTCCTTGAGGAATATTTTCAGCTGTTTTATGATAAACCCCTTCCTTCTTTATAGATTTTTGTGAAAACTTTGGTTATTAGTTTGAGATGTTTGTGGCACAACTTGGTTTCAAATCATCTTTCATTTTATTAATTTTCTTTTTAGTGATTTTATCTTTGTTGAATTTGGAACCCTTTCTATACCAACATTCATTAGTGAGATGATTGAATAGACCACATATTTCACATGGCTTTTTCTTCATCTTTTGTTGTTCAACTGCTGAAGAAGATGAAACTACTGAAGGTGTGTTCTTTAGTACTTTCTTCCTCTCGGTACTTATGTGAAGTACTGAAGGATTTGTAACAACTGAAGACTTGTTCTTCAGAAGTTTTCTATCAGTATTTTTGAATTTCACGATAGACTCTTCAGTAGTTGTCAAACCATGTTTGTTTTCATTTGGTTTGAAATGTTCTTCAGGTGTTGTTACTTGCTCTTCAGTACTTTGAATACTTTGTGAGATAACACCTGAAGTACTCAGCTTTTCCTTGATCATGTGTTTATCAGCAGTAAGACCATCAGCAGATTGATTAGCTGAGGTACTATTACTGACTTCATCATCTAATTTTGCATTATCACTTGAGGATGAGACCCATGATGATGTGGTTTGGGAATTGATTTCACCGTCAGATTTTACTTCTGTCATGGGAGTAAAATCTGTAGGAGGTACAGTGTGATTATACCCAATCCCAAACTTCACATTTGAAGTTGTTTGCTTACTGAGAAGCATTTCAAACCCCTTGCAAAATGTTACCCAGTGTTCACGCTCTACCTGAGTAGCTGCAAGTGTTACTTTGAGATTCTTATGATTCTCTAAAATGACCTCTACCTTTGCCTTTTCATCAGTGATTTGGCATTTTAATTTGTAAATCTCATCATCTTTTTCCTTTAAAACAGACTCAAACTCAGCTTTTCTTTTGGAAATCACTTTCTCTAGGTCAAGATTTTGATTAATTAAAGCAACATTTGCTTCTCTAATTGAGACAAAAGCAGCTATGCATGACTCAGAACACAACTTGGCCTTAGCCTCAGAAGATACTTATGGTACCTGTGATGATGAAGCATTTGAGCATGAACCATCAGTAGACTCCAGGGCCATAAGAGCAAGATTTCCAAAAGGATTTTCACCACTGTGTTAACCAGCACCAGAAAACACTTGTTCAGAATAACCAGAAAGATCATCCGGTAAGCTACTCTAGTCAACAACCCCAGGAGTGAAAAAGCTTTGATGTGATGAGATTGAGATTGTTGATTTGATTTAGATGGTTGAGGCTCGGGTAGGGCATGTGGTTGTTGAGCTATGGGTACTGGAACCTGATTGGACTGAGGCATGTATGAACAGGGATAAGGATATGGCATTTGACCTTGAGGAAGAAAATATGCAGGAGATGATTGAATTTGTGAATGATGACCAGAACTAGTAGAATGTTGCCCTTTGTTTTGTGAACTATTGCCTGGAGAGGTCACAAGGGTGCAGAAGAGTTAGATCCATATGATCTACACTCTCTTGCAAAATGTCCAAGTCTATGGCACTTGTGACACCTCAACTTGCTCTTGTCAAAACCAACTTTGGTTTTTCCAGTGAGGCCATGAAATTTTCTACCTGTCCTTTTGTCAAAATTTTGAGATCTGATATTGACTAATGCCATTTGGCTCAAAATATCCATCTCTTCCAAATCATCATCAGCAAATCCTTTCAAATCATCCGTCAAAAAGCACAAATTATCACTATTATGTTGGGTTTATTTGAAGATAAAACCCGTTTTATCCTCTTGGTATTTCAGAAAAACGCAGCGGATAAATATGTATTTAAAACATGATTTTAGATCTGAAAATCCATGTTTTATGATGATTAATATACAAATAAACAAACCCATAACAATAAGGATCATTTATGGATTAAACAAGCTATGAACACATAAAACATCCATAATAGACAACCATTATGAAGCTGCCAAAACTACCTTTCAGCAGTGGATAAGAACACTCCAAAAAGGGGCTGCCAAAAACCGTGGGTTTGATGGAGATGGAGATGTCAAAATCGGCCAAGACTCCAAGAAGAGGAGATCCTCAAGCTAGTATACCCAAGCTTGTATGCAACCCACCTTCTAGTTAGGAAGAATAACACACCAAAGGCCAAATGAAACCTCCCTTTCTGCTGAAAATCCGTAAGGTTTGAGAGAGAGGGAGAGAGATTGTGTTTTGGTAAAAATGCATGAATGAAATATTGAGAGCATTGAGTGTGTGTATGTATAAAGGTGTTGTCAATTTTCAAGAGGAAAATTGGTCCAATCCCAAGCAAGGGGCGGCCAAGACAAAAGCAATTCAAAACCCATTTCCCTCTTAAAATTTATAACACATTACACATTGTAACTTGTCATATGTCACACAATAAAAGGTTACTTTCTAGACCAAAATTAAAATGTGACATATGTGCTCTTTAATTAAACAATTTTAATTAAAGTACACTCATGTGTTATAAGTTGTTATTTAAACCCCTTTAAATGACAAGAATAACAGCAAACTCATCAACAAATTATCCTAACAATTTGTTCCATCTCATATGCAATTTATTTAGAAAACCCATTTTCTAAATTGGTGTAAATATTTAATTGCATGATCATATCATCAATTAAATATAAATTGGTGTTTGCCAAGCTTGTTATTGGGTATAACCCGACTTGGATCATAACGTACTAACCACATCAATATTCTAAGTGTCTTGGGCACACAGAATCCAACAATCTCCCACTTGCCCAAGATTCATAGAAGATTGATGCAAGCAGTAAATGCCGCCTAACAACGGTTCACTACCTTAATACGCATGACTTGTAGCCATTCAATAACATCATCCCTTTCAAGTACCCTACTTGAAATGATTTAGGTGAATCAATCATCTATCCTTTTGTTTCAGATGTCATGTTAAATCCAAGAACACAGAATGATCATTTCTTGTTGATTTAACTTATCAGGCCTTAGACATCTAACTCTCAACGAATAAGAGGAACAAATTCCATCTTGACTACATATGTTTCTCACAGACACCTCGTGTCATACCTGAATATACCCTTATGTACTGTCCACTATTTCAGGACAGTGAAGAAGAAGCTCAAGGTGTAACACTTGGTGAATATCAAAACCCAATATGTATCTCAGGTCGGAGGATACCAAATGATATTCGCCTTTACTCAAAATTACTTATGATCAATCAATAAGATTCCATGTAGTAAAATTTGAGATGCGGGTTAGTCCAATATTTGTATCCCACAAATATCTATGAACTTTGGTAGCAACCCATTGCTCTATATCATCCTTATGAATATCAACCAATCCAAGTTCATAATAGTCTTACCTTCAAACTTGTTCCCACAAGTATGAACGACTACGGACATTTAGAGTAAACATTTTACTCATGGATTAAACATGCTAAATTGGAATATTATTTGAAACATTATAACCAAATAATTTTATTCAAATAATAGAAAATTCCATATATCCAAATGCTAAATTTACAGATCATATCCATCACTAGAATATCGAAGTCCCATGGCACAAGTATGACCTTCATGCTTTGCCTTTTCAAGGAGCTTCGTGAGAGGATCAGCAACGTTTTGATCGTGTGAACTTTGCGAATACATATCTTTCCCTTTTCAACTTCATCTCGTATGTAGTTGAATCTCCGCTCAATGTGCCTAGTCTTTTGATGAGCACGGGGTTCCTTGATTTGAGCAATCGCACCCTCGTTGTCACAAAAAATTTCTAGGGGGTCCTGAATGGAAGGGACAACCCCTAGATCGGCAATGAATTTCTTCAACCATGCAGCTTCTTGAGCTGCCAATGAGGCGGCGACATATTCTGATTCTGTAGTTGATAGAGCCACCACATCCTGCTTGGAGCTCTTCCAAGAGACAGCTCCTCCATTCAGAATGAAAATGTATCCCGATTGTGATCGTGAATCGTCACGATCGGTTTGGAAACTTGCATCCGTGTAACCTTTTACAACGAGTTCCTCGTCACCAGATCCATAGATCAGGAACATATCTCTTGTCCTCCTTAGGTACTTAAGTATGTTCTTAACAGCCATCCAATGACTGTTTCCAGGATTCTGCTGGTAACGGCTTGTCATGCTTAAGGCGCATGACACGTCCGGTCGAGTGCATATCATTGCATACATGATGGATCCTATAGCAGATGCGTATGGGATTGCCTTCATTTTATCTTGCTCTTCCTTTGAGCTTGGACATTGAGTCGTACTCAATATGGTTCCTCTTTGAATAGGTACGGTACCTTTCTTAGATTCTCCATCTTGAACCTTTTCAAGATTTTATCAATATATGCACTTTGATTCAAACCAATCAACCGCCTTGATCTATCCCTATAGATCTTTATTCCCAGAATATAGGCGGCTTCACCAAGATCCTTAATGGAAAAAAACAACTTCCAAGCCAGGTTTTTACACCTTCCAAGGTTGGAATGTCATTTCCAAATAGTAGTATGTCATCAACATACAATACTAGGAAAGTTATTGTGCTCCCACTAGCCTTCTTATACACACAAGCCTCATCAGCGTTTTTGATGAAACCAAATTTCTTTACTTCCTCATCAAAACGGTGATTCCAGCTTCTCGATGCTTGTTTCAATCCATAGATTGATTTCTTTAACTTGCATACTTTATTAGGATGTATTGGATCGACAAAACCTTCAGGCTGAACCATATAGACATCTTCCTCAAGATATCCATTTAGGAAAGCGGTTTTGACATCCATTTGCCAAATCTCATAATCATAATGAGCAGCTATGGCAAACAATATCCTTATAGACTTCAGCATCGCAACAGGTGAGAAGGTTTCATCATAATCAACCCCTTGAGTTTGAGTGAAACCCTTTGCTACAAGTCTAGCTTTATAAGTATCCAAGTTTCCATGCATATCGGTTTTCTTCTTGAAAACCCACTTACTTCCAACTATCTTGGAGTTAAGAGGTGGTACAACCAAGTCCCATACTTGATTGTCATACATGGATTGCATCTCAACGTTCATGGCTTCAAGCCATTTGTCACAATCCGTGTTGGACATTGCATCATGGTATGTGGTTGGTTCATCAGAATCTATCACATAGCATCCATCCATGAAAAATCCATATCTTTCAGGTGGATTACTAGTTCTACCACTTCTGCGAACGTGTTGTGTGTATTGATCAACCACTTGATCATCCTCAACATCCTCATGTTGAGTGCTAGTTTCAACCAAACGTGCATTGGGCTGTGGTTCTTGATCTTCCTCAAGATCCACTGTTCTACTGCTAGCTCCTTCCATAAGGAACTTTGCTTCTAAGAACTCACCCTTTCTGGCAACAAACACCTTTTGTTCCATTGGATCATAGAAATAATATCCCATAGAATCTCTAGGATATCCAATAAAGATACACTTGGTGGATCGGACATCCAATTTGTTTAGGGCGGGAGTCTTAACATAAGCCTCACATCCCCAAACCCTTAAGTACGATAGGGATGGAACTCTTCCATGCCATATCTCAAAAGGTGTCCTTTCTACCTTTTTGGTTGGGGCCATATTTAGAATACGGGCCGCGGAGAGCAGAGCGAAACCCCAAAATGATAGAGGTAATGTGCTTCTAGCCATCATAGATCGGACCATATCTAATAAGGTTCGATTCCTCCTCTCAGACACACCATTATGTTGTGGTGTTCAGGTGGAGTGAGTTGTGAGACAATCCCACAACTCCTAAGATGATTTTGAAAGGCATCACTTAGGTATTCACCTCCCTATCCGTACGAAGAATTTTAATTGACTTGTTGAGTTGATTTTCTACTTCATTTTTGAAGATTTTGAACATTTCAAAAGCTTCGTCTTTGTGCCTTAACAAGTACACATACCCATAGCGACTATAATCGTCGGTAAAGGTAATGAAGTATCTTTCACCATTCCTAGTCATTGGCTTAAAAGGACCACATACATCCGAATGTATGATCCCTAAAATCTTTTGCCCTTTCGGTAGTTCCACTAAAGGGTGCCTTAGTCATCTTACCTTGTAAACAAGACTCACAAACATCAAATGAATCACATTCATTTGTTTTTAAAAGACCATTCTTTTGAAGTGTTTGTAAACGTTTCTTGTTTATATGACCAAGACGACAATGCCAAAGATAGGTGTCACTTAAGTCCAACTTGAGTTTCTTGGTGTTAGTTTGGTACAATGAACTATTTAAAGTATTTTCATGAACCAATTCATAAATACCATTAATTGGAATAGCTTTAAAATAGAACATACCATTTAAAGAAACATGAATATCATTTTCAATAAAAGATAATACATAATCATAATGTCTTAATTGAGATACAGAAATAATGTTCCTAGTCAAACTAGAGCATACAAAACATTCTTCAAAATAACTTCCAAACCACTTGGAAGTCTTAGGATGTAGTCCCCACGAGCTTCAACTAAGACTTTAGTTCCATTGCCCATGAAGAGGCTAACATCCCCTTTCTTGAAGTCCCTACTTCTTGTGAACCCCTGCAACAAATTGCAAATATGAGTTCCACATCCGGTATCTAATACCCATGTGTTTGAAGATGTAACATTAAGATCAATATGTATCATGTATATTGTACCTGAGGTCTGCCCGGCATCCCTCTTTGCTTTCAACTCTTGGAGATGGACAGGACAATTCCTTGCCCAATGTCCTATCTCCCCACACTTGAAGCATGGGTCATTTGTAGCAACCTTTTGCTTCTTCTCTTGTGGTTTGGGTGGTACCCTTACCACCCTTTTCCCCTTTCCCCACGTATGTCCCTTACCCTTGGCAACCTTTGCCTTGGGTGCGGGATGAGGCCTTTTGTTGTTCCCACCTTCATTGATGGTGAGAACGGGTAAAACCCTTTTACCCATGGCCGCCTCGGCCGTTTTGAGCATTGAGTGAAGTTCACCATGCTTTTGTCCCATGCATTCATGTTGTAGTTCAACACGAATGTCTCGAACTTCTTGGTTAGGCCATTTAGGATCAAATCCGTGGCCAACTCCTTCGAGACGGGGCAGTTTAGCCTCTCGAGGCGGTCAATATGACTTTTCATCTTAAGTACATAAGATGAAACAGATTGGTTGTCGTCCATACGACATGCATGGAGCGCTCGAACCGTTTCGAACCGCTCAACCCTTGCTTGCTGTTGGAACGTTTCCTTCAGCTGGGTTATCATGTCGTAAGCTCCGTGATGTTCATACTCCTTTTGGAGATCCGGAGTCATGCTTGCTAGCATGAGACAAGACACTTGGACGGAGTCCTCAGTGTACTTTAGCCAATCATTCAAGGCCTCCTCATCATCCTCGCTAGGTTGATCAGGGATAGGGTCGTCTAAAACGTACGATCTTCTCTCTTGCTTGAGAACGATTCTCAAGTTTCGATACCAATCGATGAAGTTGTTGTGATTTAGACGTTCCTTTTGGAGGATCGCTCGTAGTGATTGGTTTGATGCGGACGAGTTATCGTGATTTTCATTATTGGTGGCCATCTACAAAATTTTAACAAAGATCAATTTTAGTATTTTCGATATTGCTAATTTTAATATTTAATGCCTTTTAAGGTCAATTTATATTAAAATCTAGAACCCAACATTACATTTAAATTGTGGTTAGGTGACCTTTATCCCACGATTTAAATTAATAAGGTGGTCAACGATTGACGATTGCAACCATTTGCAACTTCTAGAGGTATGGGATCGACTTATTGAACATCATATGTAAAGTCGGCATGTTAATCCCATCAACACCATTTGGAAACCATTTGTAGGTGATCCATTTAACATGGTTTGCAAATCAAGACATCCTACTTACACCCATGTGTGAGTTTGCCAAAACAAATGGTTAGGTGACCTTTATCCCATAAGTAAGGCATTCTCACCTCAAATCACAAGTTCCCTCAAAATGGTTGGGTGACCTTTATCCCACTAAGAGTTCCCAAGTGACTCAAGTGTTGTGTAAAAGGACGGTGTTGATCTCGTTTTTAAAATTTTAGAGATTTCTTAATTCTAGTTTAGAAAACTCTATGTACTTGTATTTGTATGCTTTCAAATACAAGGTACCCTATGGTTCTTAGATTAAAACCAATTTTAATCTTTAAAATCATTAAACCATTTTAATAACTTTTATTAACTTTAAAGAACCATCAATTTTCAGATTGTTATGATTATTAATGAGTTTGTTATGCATGTCAAAACATCAACCAAACAATCAAACAATAAACAATCAACCAAGCATAAAACATAAACATCATATGTGCATAACCATAGCCCTTATGTTGACAACACTTGTTTGCCATCACAAGTGTTGTCTTTGGTCTTTCTAAGGGTCAAACATATCATAAAGGTTCCAAGAACCTCCCACTAGAAACCGCATCCAAATGCTCCATGTTTCTTGTGTCTTTGTGTCCATCTTAGGGTCTTGATCTTGTACATCTTCCTTTTACAAAATTGTATCCTAATACATTTTTCTAGTAAAGGAAATGAACCTAATCTATTATTACATAACCAAATGAATGAATAATTACAACCCAAATGAATAAACACAAAATTACAACCAATTGAATGAATAAAACAACCACTAGAATCATCCAAAACAACACAAGGCCACAAGCTAGGTTATGCACTAAACAACCAATGATCATATCATCTATTCATATAATGAAAACCCCATTTAAAACCCCAAATTTCAGCCAACATAAACTGAAATTTTGGGTTTTAATCATTGTCCAAACAACCAACATTCATAATATGTTTCTTTCAAGGTCTAATCACTAGCATGTGTGATATGACCTTGAAAGTTTGGGGAATCATTCATATAAACTATAACAGCCCAAAATCAGCCTATAACATGTCTAATATCATCTTTTAAAACCAATTTCAAAAGATAAAACAAGCAAGTCATCCACATAACCGGCTCTTGATGCCATTGTTGGGTTTATTTGAAGATAAAACCCGTTTTATCCTCTTGGTATTTCAGAAAAACGCAGCGGATAAATATGTATTTAAAACATGATTTTAGATCTGAAAATCCATGTTTTATGATGATTAATATACAAAAAAACAAACCCATAACAATAAGGATCATTTATGTGGATTAAACAAGCTATGAACACATAAAACATCCATAATAGACAACCATTATGAAGCTGCCAAAACTACCTTTCAGCAGTGGATAATAACACTCCAAAAAGGGGCTGCCAAAAACCGTGGGTTTGATGGAGATGGAGATGTCAAAATCGGCCAAGACTCCAAGAAGAGGAGATCCTCAAGCTAGTATACCCAAGCTTGTATGCAACCCACCTTCTAGTTAGGAAGAATAACACCACCAAAGGCCAAATGAAACCTCCCTTTCTGCTGAAAATCCGTAAGGTTTGAGAGAGAGGGAGAGAGATTGTGTTTTGGTAAAAATGCATGAATGAATCATTGAGAGCATTGAGTGTGTGAATGTATAAAAGTGTTGTCAATTTTCAAGAGGAAAATTGGTCCAATCCCAAGCAAGGGGCGGCCAAGACAAAAGCAATTCAAAACCCATTTCCCTCTTAAAATTTATAACACATTACACATTGTTACTGTCATATGTCACACAATAAAAGGTTACTTTCTAGACCAAAATTAAAATGTGACATATGTGCTCTTTAATTAAACAATTTTAATTAAAGTACACTCATGTGTTATAAGTTGTTATTTAAACCCCTTTAAATGACAAGAATAACAGCAAACTCATCAACAAATTATCCTAACAATTTGTTCCATCTCATATGCAATTTATTTAGAAAACCCATTTTCTAAATTGGTGTAAATATTTAATTGCATGATCATATCATCAATTAAATATAAATTGGTGTTTGCCAAGCTTGTTATTGGGTATAACCCGACTTGGATCATAACGTACTAACCACATCAATATTCTAAGTGTCTTGGGCACACAGAATCCAAACATTAAACCCTGAATACTATTAACACCAACAAAAGAAGGATCTCCACTGTTTGAGAGAAAGCTATTAAGTCATCTAAGAACTTTCTGATGCAGCATATTCTGACTCATGACCAACAGAGCAGTAATCATGGTACAAAATCATCAGGGAAGCTTCCCAGATGAAGCCAGTTTCCGTTCTGTTTATTCTCTTTCAATGTTAACAGTCCCATGAAGTTGGGGTGAGAGATAGAGTCCAGATTTGGCACTGGAGCGAGACAATAGAATATGGCAACATTTCTCAGGCAGGGATCTGAGGAATTCTGTTATTATGACTTTTTGTATATCCTGTTTACCCATTTTAGCCAGATACAAATAGGAGAATTGCACAACTGTTGAGTTAGGACTCACCCTTTCTATGAGAGAAGTCTATATTGCTAGGAAAGGATCTTCTCTAGTGTTTGCCAAGACCTCACAGTTCCTCCAAATTGTCTTTAGAGCAAACCCAGAGGTCATGAGCAGTTTCATGATGCATAAGTCAGAATAGATTTCATAGGCAGTGGAATGGCCAGAATTCCTAGGTTTAGCATTAAATTTCCAAACCAGTTTCAAATCTTCATAGAGTATTGCTCTTTCCTCTTCGGAACCATCTCATTGGTTTCCAGATTACTCACCATAGGCTTATATGGTACATGAACCACAGATTCCAACAACCTAAACTGTTGACAGATAGGTGATGGAGCATTCGGCGTTGCCATAGTTATACTCACTCCTAACAAGCATCAGAGGCTTTGTTGAGGAGATAGTCTGTGAGGTCATTGATTGATGTAGCCATTTTCACCAATTCAAACAGGTTCAATGAGATTTTAACAGATCTAGCTCAAAAACTCCACAACACAGTTTGAAACAAGACGAATCTCAAATTAATTCACCAAAAGCAACAGAAAATCAAACTCTATAACCAATTCTTGTCAATTTGCTAATTCGATCAAACTTAGATATCAAAAGAGCAGTTTGAATGATCAATTGTTAAATCGATCAATGATTAACCTGCTCTGATACCATTTGAAGGGATCGGGATCTAGTTTGATCAATTAGATTAAGATTTGCAGCAGAATAGCACACGAATTAGACGAAATTTATGCAAGAATAATATGAATATTCAATCAAACAGTAACGGTTATAGAGAGAGAAAGTTTTCTGCAAAAAGAATGTTTTCATTTACGCACATGCTTCCAATACAAGGAAATTAGGTCAACATTCCTTTTATAAAGGAATGTGACATCAGCTGACATCACTTGATAGTGACAGCTAACTGATTTATACAAACAACTAAAAGTAAACTAAACTACTGAAATTATAACATCTAAGGTGTAAGAACTTCAGATGTTTTACATAATATAAAACTACTGATTACAAACTACTGAAAAGTAAACCATCATAACTACTGAAGAGAACTACTTCAGCTGTTGTGACAACTTCTGAGAACTTGGTCTTCAGACTTTGTCTTCAGCTGTTGTCTTCAGCTGTTGTCTTCAGACTTTGTCTTCAGACTTTGTCTTTAGACTTTATCTTCAGACTTTGTCTTCAGCTGTTGTAGACCACTTTAGTTGTTTTGATGTCTGGGGGACTTAAAGGGTTTTTCTGATCTGGCTCATTGGTTCTTTTGGTCCAACAATTGGCTTTGCCCGGATGGTAATGGATCTCGCAATCATAATCCTTTATGAGCTCCAACCATCACCTCTGCCTCATATTCAAATCCTTTTGCTTGAAAAAGTACTCCAAGCTCTTGTGGTCCATGAAGATGTTGCAGTTTGTCCCATATAGGTACTACCTCCAAATCTTTAACGCGAAGACCACAGCTGCTAGCTCCAAGTCATGAGTAGGCTAATTGACCTCATGAACTTTCAATTGTCGGGACGTGTATGCTATAACCTTTCCTTGTTGCATCAACACGCAACCCAACCCCAAGTAAGAAGCATCTGAATAGACCACCAACTCTTCACTACCATCAAGTAAGGACAAGACAGGTGCCTGAGTTTCCTTTAGCTCCTCAAAGGCCTTCTCTTACTCATGACCCCATACAAATTTCACATCCTTACAGGTTAACTTGGTTAGTGGAAAAGCTATCTAAGAGAAGTCTTGGATGAATCTTTTATAATAGCCCGCCAACCCAAAGAAACTACGGATCTTGGATGGCGTCTTTGGAGACTTCCATTGCATCACCACCACCACCTTTGTCGGGTCCACCATAATCCCCTTGGGATTCACCATGTGACCGAAGAACTAAACTTCGTGCAACCAGAACGCGCACTTGGAGAACTTGGCAAACAACTTCTCCTTTCTTAGCGTCTCTAACACTCCTCGAATGTGACCGGCATGCTCCTCCTTGCTCTTTGATCAAATAAGGATATCATCGATGACACAATGACTGATTTATCCAACATCAGCCATCACACTCGATTCATAAAATCCATAAAAGTAGCAGGCGCATTGGTTAAACCAATAGACATAATGAGGAACTCATAGTGTCCATAACGCGTATGAATAGCTATTTTAGGAATATCTTGTTCCTTCACTTTCAATTGATGGTAGCCAGATCGGAGGTCTATTCTTGAGAAACAACTAGCACCTTGGAGCTAATCAAATAAGTCATATATCCTTGGTAATGGATGCCGATTTTTCACCGTCAACTTATTCAGCTCGCGGTAGTCAATACACATTCTCATACCACCGTCCTTCTTTTTCACGAACAATACGAGAGCACCCCAAGGAGAGATACTCGGTCTAATAAACCCCTTATAAAGAAAATCTTGCAATTACTCCATTAGTTCCTTCATCTCGATCGGAGCCAACCGATGCTATTCCTTAGCTAC
Organism: Flaveria trinervia; assembly: GCA_025506515.1. NCBI lineage: Eukaryota > Viridiplantae > Streptophyta > Magnoliopsida > Asterales > Asteraceae > Flaveria > Flaveria trinervia. The sequence goes on from CM046445.1 coordinate 36,168,833, forward strand.
AGGCTGGGCTCCAAGTATCAAGTCGATCTGAAACTTGATCTCACGATCCGGTGGCACTCCTGGTAAATCTTCTGGGAACACATCTGGGAAGTCACACACAACCAGTACATCAGATAGTTATGGTGTTGGTGTATCCACATCCTTCACGTAGGCCAAATTGACACTACATCCACGCCTCATGCACTTTCCACCCACCACTATCGAAATCACCTTCGGGATAGTCGTAACTTGATCACCGTTTATCATCACTAAACTCACGTTAGGCGCTGACAGTCTAATCAACGTCTTGCGACATACGATATTCGCCTCGTAGTTCGCCAACCAATCCATTCCTAGGACTATATCAAAACCGCCTAAGGTCATTACGAATGGTCTAACGGGAAACTTATGACCTTCTAATTCTATGTCATAGCCTTCTATCATCTCATAAGTATTAGTAGACATGCCTATGGCAATTTCTACATCGAAGGGCTCACCATACTTCTTCTCCTAACGGGCAACTTAGCACAAAACGCAGTAGAAATAAAACTCCTACTAGCACCAGAATCAAATAACACTAAGGCAAGAGTTTGGTTGACTAGAAACATAGTTCACACCACATCAGGTTCTATCCTAGCCTCCTCCTAGGTCATAGTGATGGCTCTGGCGCTCACCTTCTGCCCTTCACCTCCTACATTCGTCACTACCCCAAAACTTTCAGCCATTGGCTTCTTACAGTCGCTGCTCATGTGGCCCTCCCTGCCACAGTTAAAACACCACGCCACCCTGCACTCCCTTGCCATGTGGCTGTTCTTCCCACACTTGAAGCACACATTTAGTCCCCACCTATATTTTCTGGCGTGCTCCTTCCCACACTTGACACATCTCCTCGACCCTGCAACCGGGATATGACCACTCATCGGTCATCCACCCATGCATTTATGTTGTTTGCTAGGGCACCACCCCGTCCAAACCTTTTCCCGTTGTAGTTCCAATCACCACCTCCTTTCTTGCTCACTTCAGCCACCACCTCCCGTTCATCATACAACCTTCCTGCCAGATCAACCACCAACCTAAACGTGCTCGGCCGGGCGGCGATCATATGCCTGCGGATATCCGCCGATAAGCCTTGAATGTATCTCTTGATCTTCCGTGACAGAGGTGTCACTTGATCGGCACCAGCATGCCATCTCTTTGAATTTAGTGGAGTACTGCTGATGTGTCTGTTTCCCGCCTCTAGCTGTAGGAACTCTCTCTCAACCTTGTCAAGCTCCATGTGAGGACAGAAATCCTTATCACCATTTTCTTCAACTCACTCCACCTTATCTTGCCAATCACCCTACTACCCTTAGCTTGGACAATATTGTCCCACCAACACAAGGCCGAGTCTACAAATGAACGATTGGCAAATTTTAACCGTTTGGTCCTCCTGGCACTCCCTGATATCAAGAACAACCTCCATCTCCCTTACCCCCGGTGAGCAGCAGCTAGTGCCATTGCCATCAAAATTCAGGGGCTTGCATCTTTGAAAGGCCCCATAGTTTTACAGCCTCATGCTACCTCAGGCACAGACTCTCTTTCCTTCGCTCCTCCCGTTAGTAAGACAACCGTCTCAATCTCCGGTCGCTCTCATCCCTCCCGGACCTATTCCTCTATTTCATTTCTCCTTCTCTTACAGCCTTTATTACTTCAGTCACATAAATGTAAGATTGTCTGCATGACTCAGTGACCTCCTCCCCATAGCCTTCTTCACTAAGGCCCTTAAATTAGCACTCTCATCACCACCTTCTGGATGAGGGGTCTCAGGCTATTCATGAGCCACTTCTTCAGCTCTAAGCCTTCCTCTCATGACCCATCGTCCAACACCACATCCCCACGCCTCCACCTCGAAGCCTTAGAAGTTCTCTTCCAGCCATCCTCTAAGCACGTTATGATCCAAACACCAACACGGCCAGTTGTGATTAGCCACTTACTTTACTCTTCATACCCTAAGCATTTCCTATCCTGACTACATCAGTTCTAAATCTACTACTAAGCACATAAATCACATAACATGCGCACATAATTCCGGTTAACATTATGAAAATACCTGATGGCACGTAGCTACTCAGATTAGCATCCCTTCCATTTTGTCCCATTCTTAGTTTAAATTTGGTTCCTTTTGAATATATTACCCATTTCACTTAAACTTTGGCTCTGAGACCAACTTGTAAGGCCTTGATCCTGGGACGCTTACAGCTGGTCAATCATCCCACATAAAACATAAAACAAACATTTAAATTTGCTAAAATATCATAGCGGAATAACTTAAAAACATTTCATATATTAATGACTACTTTTGCAAAACAATAAAATATATTTAACTGTTATAAGCTATTATTATTTGCATTACATCACAAAAACATCTAGTTCTACAAAATGGATGCCATCCAAAAATGCCAAGTAGCTGCCTCGTGCCATTCAACAATAATCACCTACCAACTAGAAAATACATAAAAGTCAGCGTTGCTAAGTGAGTTTTAGTTTTATAAGTAAAATATACTTTTTGTTTAAAACCTTTCTTCATTTTCATTCGTGATCATATATAATACGTACAAATAGATAATTATATCATCTTCATCACTATTCATTATCTATCGTTCATGTACGTCATCATTATCATTTGCTTTCATTCATAGTCTTCCTTACTTATCTTCTGTACATTCGTCATCTTTCTTACTTACATTCTGGACTAATGCCATATGCTATACCCCGAACATTATGCATGAAGTTGGTTACTGGGCCTGAGGTCTATCAATAGACACCGAACATTATGCACGAAGCTGACTCTAGTACCTATGCCAAGCGACAAGGATCCTATACATATGGTTAATCACACAGATTAGACCCCTATGTGCATCCTTTCAGGGTAGGTAACCCGCACACTGTTGAGATAACACCCTTCATTGGGTGTGAACCTCCTTATAGTGCTTCCAAGACTTTCTTACATTCGTTCTTCAATTAATACATGCATTCTTCTTTCGTTACGTTCATCTTATCATTATCATTAACTTCCACTTTACGATACATAATACTTTTGTTCATTTGTAATCATAACACGTAAGTCACGAATAATACACAATAGGAACTTAATGAAACACAACATGAACATACATAGAATCATATAAACATCACATACCCCATCACACATTATAATAAACATCATGCATCGCCTATTCACTTACACATGCACAACCTGTCAAGTCATCAACGAACATAACCGACCCTCCACGGGACAACAGGGGTTGGGGGCGGCAACCCCTGACAGTGGGGTCCTAGGGGTAGCAACCCTAGTGGGGTCCAAGGGGCGACGCTCCTAGCTTGGTCATTGAAATCGTATATTTAGTATGCATTTCTAGCCTCAACCAAGTTTAAAACCTTTAAAATAGGGGATCTATAACTCACCTAGACTCGATAAGCAGCTCCCCAATCAAGCTTTCTAAGAAAGGGTCACACTACTTAGCCTGCAATAAGTTAACACTCAAAGGAGTTAATTTATGCTTAATTTCTCTACATGAGCAGCAATTTCGTTGCTAGTTTCACCAGCAGTTTCGCTGTCAATTTCGCCCAACTTTTGTTGGAAACCATGTCTTTGAAACTATCTACGAAACTATAGTTTCATAGAAAGTCTTTATAGTTTTGCTGGATGACTACGTAATCTCGCTGGATGAACACCCAGTTTCGTAGATTGGGCTGAAATTACGAACCAATCCATTTTTGATCAAAACGTCAATTTTTATGCCTAAACCTTGGTATAACATCCACGAAGCTATATCTAAGCTTTTACATGTTTTCTTACACAAAAACATGTGTTTTAGGCGCTTCTTTGCCACCTTTTAAAGCCCAAGCCCTAGAATCCGGGTTTACTCTGAAAGAAACAATTAAACATTGTTTTTTACCTTTCTTGTTGTTTGGATGTCCAGGAACACCGATCTTCAATCTCTTGATCAACCGAGCCTTGAATCACTACTTTCTCTCCACTTTTCTCTCTACACACTCTCTCTAGATGTTGGTGTTGCGTTGCAAATAAGAATGGCTCAAGCTAATCCGTTTATATATAACGGGAGTTCCTGGGACCTTAAACTCACCAAACACATAACCCGCATGTTCTACTCGGTCCATACTCCATTTCCTGCGTATTTTCTTTAAATAATCCCGGCTAAGCCCATTATTATTAATTGGCTTGTTTCGACTTTATTCTGGCATTATAGTCAATCACATCCACAGGTTCTTGTGTTCCTGGATGTGCTATTCTTAAAGGTCTCCTAGCTAGTTTATCCTTGAGATAAGATATCTCAAGTTGCTGATCATGGACCCTATTTTGTAAGGTCACCTGAGATTTAAGGTGACTAACCTTAGAGACTAATAGGTGCATGTTTTTGATAGATTTTGGATCTGTAGCCTTACATTTCCCTCCTCTTCATCAAAAGAGTCATTGGGGTTGAGATATTTAGACCAAAGTCCTCAGTCTCACCACCAAGATTAGGTTCTTGGCTGGGGGTTTTCCTCTGCTCATTAACAGCTTCAAAAGAAGTGTCAATGGGTGGAGTTGCCATGGTTGAAGTCTTAATAATGTAATCACTTGAAGAAGTGAGAGCCTCTTCCATTTGGACCTCCTAAAATGTTCAGGGAGATCAACCTCAGTGGTAGGTGGATGATGTGGGCCTGACAGGGGAGATGTAAGAGCACTCATCTCTCTTTGAGTAGGGGAAGATTAGAGATATTCATGGTACTCACTAAATCCCATGTATTCATCATCATAGAAGTCAAGGCTAGGAATTGGTTAGTTAAGATCTAAAGGCTAGGGATTGTAACTTTCCCCCGAGGGTTGTTCACTTGAGTGTTGAGACATAGAGTGAAGGCTTAAGGTTGTTGGGCTAGTAAGCTCATCAGGCTGAGCATAAGTGTTGGACCAAAAGAACCAATGAGCCGGATCAGAAAAACCTTTAAGTCCCACAGACGTCACAATAACTGCTGAAGTCCACAACAACTGAAGACAACAACTGAAGACAACAACTGATTACAAAGTCTGAAGGCACAAGTGCTGAAGACAAAGTCTGAAGACACAAGTGCTGAAGACAAAGTCTGAATACACAAGTGCTGAAGACAGTCTGAAGACACAAGTGCTGAAGACAAAGTCTGAAGACACAAGTGCTGAAGACAAAGTCTGAAGATAAGTGCTGAAGACAAAGTCTGAAGACACAAATGCTGAAGACAAAGTCTGAAGACAAGTACTGAAGACAGTTTGAAGACAAGTGCTGAAGAAAATTACTGAAGACCAAGTATCAGACGTAGTCACAACAGCTGAGAGGTCTTCTTCAGTAGTTGTGACGGTCTTCTTCAGTAGTTTAATATTTCAGCAGTGGTGGAGTCATGTAAGTGTAATGCCTGACGAATGATGTCGGCTGTAACAACCACTGGTTTCTGGTTGACGAGGGACCGAACAGAGATTTGGCCAGTAGACTCATCAGTATGAACAAAAACATTTGACCAGAATTGACTGAGAGATTCAGGGTAGATGGTCGGATTAAAGAGAAAGACTGTGCGATATGGGGAATCCACCATTAGGTCAATGGCATTATCAAATTTGTTCCAGAAAGCCAACTTGGTAAGGTATGCAACGCAGTTGTGTTATGGTTTTAGGCTCATGGTTGCCATTTTTGAAAGTATGAAGTCAGAAGAACGGCTAATGGAACGTTTGAGAAGAAGACAGGTATTTATAGGGTTGGGATAGGAAAAGGCTAAAAGAAAACTACTGAAGGTTTTGGTGTGGTCATCAGTTGTTTGAACTACTGATGACGTGGTATTAACCTTCAGAGGTTTAAAACGAATGACAGTGGTGGTGTTGTCATCAGTTGTTATAAAACAACTGAAGACTTGGTTTTGACCATCAGACGTTGAAACAGCTGAAGTCTTGGTGTTAACCATCAGTAGTTTTGAAACTACTGAAGGTCTTGGTTATGACTTCAAATGATGTAACTGAGGACTTGGTGTTTGTCATTAGTAGTTGTGAAACTACTGAAGACAGTGTTTTGTCATCAGTTGTTGTAAATAGCTGAAGACTTGGTGTTAGTCTTCAGTAGTTGTAAACTACTGAAGACATAGTTTTGGCTTTAGTCGTTTTAATGAAACAGTAGTTGTATAAACAACTGAAGAGAAATTTCTCATCAGCTGTTTTCGTCAATTCATAGCTTTTCAGCTGGTTCAGTCTGACCTCCACACTTACTCATCAGACTTAGATCTGAGTTTCAGACGTTTCATTGGTCATCAGCACTTATCTGCATTTCTGACATCAGTAGTTGTAGCTACATCAGCTGTTGTGACTACATCAGCTGTTGTAACTACATCAGTTGTTTTAACAAATAAAGTACTTGAGTACTGAGAAGTTACTTAAGCTCCAGTAGTTTTAAAAACTCCTGAAGGGAGGATAACTTCAGTACTTATATATGACAATAATAAACTAATGATCATCAGTACTTGTGAGCTGAGATCATCAGTAGTTGTCACTTATTCTAGCTGCAGCATACCAAGCCTTAGCACTAGGTTTTGGAAAGTTGTGCTATCCAAGGGCTTAGTGAAGCCAGAGTACCTGAGATGTACAGCTTGCAGCGGCAATGTACTCTGCTTCAGCAGTTGATGTAGCAATGAGGTCTGCTTCTTACTCTGCCAAGAAATCAAGCAGTTGCCTAAGAATTGGCATCCTCCAGAAGTGGACTTTCTTGTCAACTTACACCCTGCAGAGTCACTGTCAGAAAAAGCAACTAATTTACCAGAATGTCTAGTAGAATACCATAAAACTAGAGATGGAGTGCCTTGCAGATATCTAAAGATCCTCTTGACTGCAATCAAATGAGACTCCTTAGGTGCAGCCTGAAATCTAGCACAAACACATCTAGCAAACATAATATCTGGTCTAGAAGCAGTTAAGTACATCAAGGACCCAATCATACATCTGTAAAGTGTTTCATCAACCACTTTACCTTTCTGATCTGTATCCAGTTGTGTGGTGTTGCACATGGGAGTAGAACAGGGCTTACAGTTTTATAAGTCAAACTTTTCCAAAAGATCTTTTGTGTATTTGGACTGATGAATGAAAATTCCATCAGCCTTTTGTTTGATTTGCAAACCCAGAAGAACTGTAATTCTCCCATGGCACTCATTTCAAACTTCTGTTGCATCAACTTTGTAAAGGCATCACACAACTGTGGATCAGAGGATGCAAAAATAATATCATCTACAAAAATTTGAACAAGTAGATTATGCTGCCTAGCTTTCTTAATGAATAAAGTCTTATCTACGGAGCCTCTAGTGAAATTATTTTGTAGAAGAAAGTTAGATAATGTCTCATACCAGGCTCTAGGAGCTTGTTTCAACCCATAGAGAGCCTTATCAAGCTTATACACCCAATTAGGATGTTTATTGTCCTCAAAACCTGGTGGTTGACATACATAAACCTCTTCTTTAATTTTCCCATACAAAAATGCACTTTTGACATCCATTTGAAAAACTTTAAGGTTATGATAAGCAGCATAAGCTAAAAACAATCGAATTGCTTCCAGTCTGGCTACAAGGGCAAAGGTTTCATTATAATCAATACCTTCCTCTTGTGAAAACCCCTGTACAACCAATCTGGCCTTGTTCTTAACAATAAGCCCATTTTCATCAGTTTTGTTCCTAAACACCCATTTAGTGCCTATTGCACAATTACCTGGAGGTAGAGGAACCAGTTCCCACACTTGCTGTTTCTTGAACTGAAGAAGCTCAAGCTGCATGGCTTCAACCCATCCATTGTCCCTTAAAGCAATGTGATAGTTCTTTGGCTCTTGCTGACTAATGAAGAGAGCATAGAAGCAGAAATTTGACAATTGACTTCTTGTTAACACGCCAGCATTGATATCACCAATGATTTGAGACATAGGGTGATTCTTCAGATCTTGGTACACAATAAGATCGTGCAAGTGTTTGTAGCAGGCTCAGCAGCAACAGATGGTGATGGTGAAGCATTTCCTTGAAACCAATCAGTAGATGGTAATTCAAAGGAAGTTGAAGTTGTAGAAATCTCATCAGCATTTGTTGTGGATTGTGCTACCGGAGCTACAGGAACATCAGGTCTAGCTGAATCAGGCAGTTGATCACTAAACTTGAAAAGGTGATTACTGATATCATCATCATCATCAGTAACACCAGATGGACGACTAGCTACAGAAGATGATGGATTCATATGATCTGCAACAGCAGGCGGTTGATAAGGAACATATTGCAGGATGTCCAGATCAAACAACTCCACAGGGTTTTGTGGAATTGTATCCTTAGGGGATTCATTGAACTTCACATGCAAGGTTTCTTCAACTATCTTTGTCCAACAGTTGAATACTCTGTAAGCCTTGCAAGTGGATGAATACCCAACAAAATACCCTACATCCACCTTAGAATCAAACTTTTGGAGTTGATCCTTTGTGTTGAGAATGTAACAGGGACACCCAAATGCTATAAAGAATGAAATCAAAGGGGCCAAATGATGAAGAACTTCATATGGAGTCTTCATCAACCTCTGATTTACTAGAACTCTATTCTGTACATAGCAAGCTGTATTGACAGCTTCAGCCCAAAAAGTCAGTGGTAGACCAGAATCAGCCAACATGGACCTTGCAGCTTCAATGAGGGTCATGTTCTTTCTCTCCACTACTCCATTTTGCTCTGGAGTCCTTAGGATGCTATACTGCCTCTTGATTCCTTTTGACAAGTAAAACTCATCAAGAGTGTGGTTTCTGAATTCAGTACCATTGTCACTCCTCACACACTTAACTGTAGGGAATACTGCTTCTCAACGCAAAGTTCATAATGGACTGAGCAGCCTCATCCTTTGAATGCAAGAAGAAAGTCCATACATATCCAGAGTAATCATCCACAATTACCAGACAGTATTTCTTCTTTGCCATACTCATTACCTTCACAGCACCAAAAAGATCCATGTGCAGTAGTTGTAAGCAGGCATTAGACATGGATTCTTCTATGGGTGGGAATGAAACTTTATGTTGTTTCCCTTTTAAGCATGCAGTGCAGATTTCATCACAATTGAACTCCTTTATTGGAAGACCTCTCGCTAAACTCTTGTGGACCAGCTGATTCATGTTTTTGAGTTTAACATGACCCGGCCTTCTATGCCACAGTTTAGATTCTTGGAGAGAGGCCTTGGAGAACAAGCATGGATGGCCTTTTAACTCAATTTTCTTTGACAGATCCAAGGCATATACTCTTCCTATCCTGTTGGCCTTCAGGAGAGTGTTATCATCCAGTACTTTGTCAATCAGGCTCAGAACCTTGGAAGACAGAATCCTACAGTTCTGGCTTGTGAAAAGAGCAACATGTCATTTGTCACACATCTGACTGACACTCAACAGATTGTATTTGAGATTCTCCACATGGTTGACATTATCAAATCTAATATCTCCATTAGACACAAATCCCTTTCCAATGATGTAACCTTTAGCATCATTTCCAAATGAGACAAATCCCTTCTTTCCTTGAGAGTAATCATAAAGAAGAGAGCTGCTCCCAGTCATGTGCATGGATCCTCCACTGTCCATATACCAGATGCTTCTTTGGCATGCTGAAGAACCCTGCAAAATCATTAGAAACTAGTTAGCTTTGGAGACCCAAACCTTTTTGGTTTTGGGACTGACTTTATCAACAGATTTAACCATAGCTGGTTTCTCATGATTAACAGCTGATGAAGATGGAGATGGTGCTGAAATAGATTTGGACCTGGAATTCCTTTTCAGTGGTTTGATCACATGGGCTTCAAGTTGGTTAACTCTCCCCAACAGATGCTGAACCATCATAACAAGCTGTGTCTGATTTGAAGCTCGAGCTTTCAGTTCATTTGACACTCCAGAGCTTGTTTTTGATGTGTTCCTATGACCCACCATTTCCTCCTTCTTAGATTTCACAGACTTAGTCTTATGTTTATCATGAGGAACAATATCAGCTGTCTTATGATAAACCGCATCCTTCTTAGTGGATTTGGGTAAGGCCTTCGGTTTATCAGATTGAGATGATTGTGGTACAAACTTGGTCTCAAACTCGGTTTTCATTTTATTTATTCTAGTTTAATGAGCTCATCCCTTTGGAGTTTTAAACTCTTTTTGTACCAACATTCATCAGATAGATGATTGAATTTACCACAAATTTCACATGTTTTATTCGTCATCTTGGACATCTCTACTGCTGAAGTGGAAACTACTGAAGGTGTGATCTTCAGTACTTTCCTCCTATCAGTACTAGGTACTAAAGGATTTGTAACAGCTGAAGACTGGTAATTCAACTGTTTCCATCCGTCCTAATAGACCAATTGATGGATTCCTCAGCAGTTGTTAGTCCTTGTATTTCAACTGATTTGAAATGCTTTTCAGATGTTGGGTCTCTTTCAGTACTTGGGGTACGTTGAGGAACAACATCTGAAGTACTCAGCTTCATATGAGTCTCAGTAGTTAGACCATCAGTCAATTTATTTGCTGAGATCTTAACACTGGCCTCATTCTCTGATCTTAGATTATCATTGGAGAATGATTCACACGATAATGTGGTTTGGAGATTGCTTTCACTTTTAGACTTAACTATGGAGTTAGGAGTAAAGTCTGTTGGTGGAAAAGTATGGTTGTAACCAATACCAAACTTCACATTTGAAGCAGTTTGCTTGCTAAGAAGCATTTCAAATCCCTTGCATGATGAGACCCAGCGGTCACACTCAACTTGGGTCACTGCAAGTTTTTCTTTGAGACTCCTGTGGTCTTCTAGAATAACCTCTAGCTTGGCCTTTTCATCATTTAATTGGCATTTAAGCTTATAAATCTCATCACTTTTACTGTTAAGAGCAGACTCATACTCAGCTTTTCTTTTGGAAATGGTTTTCTCAAACTCAAGTTTTTGATTTATTAATGCTACATTTTCCTCTCTAATAGAGACAAAGGCAGCTATGCATGATTCAGAACATAACTTGGCTTTAGCCTCTGAAGATACCTGAGTTACCTGTGAAGATGATGCATTTTAGCAGGAACCCTCAGTAGACTCCAGGGTCATGAGAGCAAGATTTCCAAAAGGGTGTTCACCACCATGTTGACTAGCACTAGCATAGTATTGCTCAGTGTGACCAGACAAGTTATCAGGTAAGCTACTCCAGTCAACGACTCCAGGTGTGAAGAAGCTGTGATGAGGTTATGATTGAGATGGAGATGGTTGAGGTTCTGGTAGTGCATGAGGTTGTGGTACTATAGGAGCTTGAACTTGATTTGACTGTGGCATATAATAGCAGGGATAAGGATATGGCATTTGACCCCGAGGAACAAAATATGCAAGAGATTGAGGGTGTGATGAATGACTAGAACCAGCAGAATGTTGCCCTTTGGATTGTGAATTGTTATTTGGAAAAGTCAAAAAGGGTGCAGAGGTGTTAGATCCAGTTGATCACACTCTCTTGCAAAGTGTCCAAGCCTGTGGCATTTGTGACACTTCAACTTGCTCTTGTCAAAACCGACTTTGGTTTTGTCAGAGAGTCCAGGAAATTTCCTGCCAGTTCTCTTGTAGAATTTCTGAGATCTGATATTGATCAAGGCCATTTGGCTCAAAATATCCATCTCTTCTAAATCATCATCAGCAATGCCCTTCAAATCATCCATGATAAAGCATAGATTGTCACTATTATTACCAGAATGACAATCAACACTCACAAAGGCATGATTAGAATTGTTTGAGGTGAAATCAATATGCTCATCATAGTGGCATTCTGATCCTGCATACTCTGACTCATGACTTACCAAGGCAGTGTTTCCTGGTACAAAGTCATCAATGAGCTTTCCAGATGATGACAGTTTTCGATTCTGTTCTATCTCTCTCTCAAATGTGAGCATTTTACCACGGAGTTGGGTGAGAGATAGTTTTGTCCAATTTGCACTAGAGCGTAGGACAATAGTATATGTGTACCATCTCTCAGGCAGTGATCTGAGAAATCTGTTATTCATCTGGCTATTGGTGTACTCATGTTTGACCATTTTTAATTCAGAGATCAAGCAAGAGAACCGCTCAAACTGTTGAGTCAGTGTCTCACCCTTCCTATGAGAGAATGTCTCATATTGTTGGGCAAGGATTTCTCTATTATTTTCCAAGACCTCATCTGTTCCTCCAAATTGTTCTTTCAAGGCATTCCAGAGGTCATGGGCAGTTTCATCATGCATTAGCCCAGAATAGATTTCATTGGGCAGTGCCATGGCCAGAATTCCATGGGCTTTTGCATCAATCTCAAACAATTTCTTATCCTCATCTGAGTATTGCTCCGTCCTCTTCGGAACCATTTCATTGATTTCCGGGTTATTCACCATAGGCTTGTGTGGACCATGTACCACTGATGTCCAACAACCTGAGCTGTTAACAGACAGGTGATGGAGCATTCGTCGTTGCCATATGTTATACTCACTCCTAACCAGCATTGGAGGCTTGGTTGAGGAACCAGTATTGTGAGGATCATTGGAAGGAGTAGTCATTTTAGGTCCAAATACAATATAATTCAAGCTTTTAAAAGATTTTACACAACCACAACAGACTCAATGAAAACCAAGAATAAATCTCAGGATGAATGGCCAAAAACACAGAAAATTCAATCTCTATAACCGTTTCTTGCAAAAATGCTAATTCAATCAAACTTGGATCTTGGATAGCAGTTTCAATGATCAATTATTAGATCGATCAATGATTAACCTGCTCTGATACCATTTGACAGGATCAGTGATCTCAAGTTTGATGGATTAGAGTGTAACCCAGCGGAATAAGAACAAGAATTAGACAAATTATAGCAAGAATTTGATATTCGTATGCATTAAGAACAAGTACGGTTGTAACGAGAGAATATATTTCTGTGAAAAGGAATGTTTCAATAATATCAAATGTTTCTGCTCAATCATTCACGGATTACAATTAGGTTGACACTCCTTATATAGAGCGCAATCACTGCTAATATCACGGATAGTGACATCTGGCAGATTTATTACAAAAATAACTAACACTTGACAAAGTACTGAAATGTTCACAACTACTGAGAACATAGCAGAGAGTGCTAAGCACAAAATATAAAACTACTGATGCTAAACTACTGAAACTAAACTACTGATTACAAAACTACTGAAAAAGGAAAATATAAAACTACTGAAAGAAAACCGTCACAACTACTGAAGAAGAACTCTTTAGCTGTTGTGACTACGTCTGATTCTTGGTCTTCAGTACTTGTCTTCAGCATTTGTCTTCAGACTGTCTTCAGTACTTGTCTTCAGACTTTTTCTTCAGCACTTGTGTCTTCATACTTTGTCTTCAGCACTTATCTTCAGACTTTGTCTTCAACACTTGTGTCTTCAGCACTTGTGTCTCCAGACTGTGTGTCTCCAGACTGTCTTCAGCACTTGTGTCTTCAGACTTTGTCTTCAGCACTTGTGTCTTCAGACTTTGTAATCAGTTGTTGTCTTCAGCTGTTGTGGACTTCAGCAGTTGTTGTGACGTCTGTGGGACTTAAGGGTTTTTCTGATCCGGCTCATTGGTTCTTTTGGTCCAACAAACTCCCCCTAAACCAATGCAGCCAAAACCTTTAACTTTATTGAGGTCCCACTTATTGTTGGCAAAGACTTCTCTTGATCAGCTTCAGAGAATCGGATCAGCACAGGCCAGGAAGAGGTTTCTAATCATGTGTTTGGCTATGTATGGAGGGGAACTCTGTTTTGGGGAATCTGGACATAGAGTTGTGATCCCAACCAGGAAACCTACTTCCCATTTACGAGTCTGTAAGACTCACGAACATAGGCCTCAAGGAGAACAACATGTTCCTCCTTGGAGAGTTCTTCTACTCCTCCTTCAAAGAAGAACTCTGGACCATAGTACTCAGATAGGTACTTTACAGTCCTGCCATTCTTCAACTCCACAGTAGTTATCTCCCTATAGACAAATTCATCAGGATGGGTGCCCTCAAGGAGTAACTGGAGCTCATTCTTCTTAATGTCTTCAAGCTTCTTATATAATAACCCCTTTTTGATCATCTTGTTTTCCAGTAAGGCTTGAGGGGTCATTTTTGATTGATGAGCCTTCTTGAATTCATCGAGTATTTGCCAAGGTGAGACTACAATGGCCAACATGATTGTAGAGTCTATTGTTTTTCTAACCTGGCCATTGTATCTATGTGGAATGGATCTTTTGTGTATTCTAGAGCTCACCTTGGGGTCTGGCCATACTCTCACTCTCTCTTTTTGATACTGAAATGTGTGTCTGAGAGTGTACAGCCTTTGAGCATGCCCTTTCATGGCTTGTATAGATGATGACTGGGGAAATTCCTTGTCAACCATCTTCAGTAGTTGCTCATCGTGCTGCTTCTGCTGTTCTTCATCTTCTATTTTGACTCTAACCATTTCCCTTTGTGAGTCAGGTGTGATCATGAGTTGACTCCTGGGTTCTGGTACCCTTAGAACAGCAGAGAGTGGCAGACTATCATCTTCATTATCTTCTTCTTCATCTTCTTCTATCCTCAGCACCCTTCTCCTCCTTCTAGGTGCATCACTGGATGATGGTTGGGTTGGTTTTTGTGGTAATGGAATTGGTTTTGAGGGTTGAGGATGTTTGGATTTGAGTTTTGAGATTGGTTTGGAGATTTGAGGGGTAGGCTGTTTTTGAGAGGGTGATTGGGAAGGTTGTTCAAGCATTTTGGTTGTAAGTTTGGCTTTTGTGAGTTTTGCCATTTCAAGCCTTTTCCAAGCTCCAGCCTCATCAAGTGCTTCAATAATTATCCCCTTATGAAATTGCTCAGACAAATAGATTCTGGTGGCTATAGCCAGAATGCTGTCTCTGGTCCATGAACGAATCTCCATCAGTGATCTTCCTAAGTATTTGGCTATGAATCGAATCATGATCTCCAATCTCTCTTTCTCCAGCACACTGTACCCAGCCCATCTGTTTTGGATTTCATTTACTTCCAACCTCCTGATCTCACTGTCTAGTTTGGCTGTATCAAAGTCTTGCTTGAAGAGTTGCTCAATGATTTTGTCCATGGATTGGCTGTGTGCTTCATCTGCATCTTTTATCAGCTCCTCCAAGGATTTTTCTTCAGCATTCTTTTGATCACCAGCACTTTTCTTTCTTTTGTAAGTGATCAGTTGTTGTTCCTTTTCCTTCTCCAACTCCTTGGTTTTCTCTTGTGCCTTCTCATCCTCAATTCTTTTTCTTTTCTTTTCTTTCACTGTTGTACTCTCCCCCTTTTTGGATGCATTGGTTGCAGGGGTTTGTACCGCAGAAAGTTTCTTGTGCACATCATCATCAATGAGTGGTTGTAGACTTGAGGAGATCCTCTCATCAATGGCTTTATGAACAATGTCATTGATGATGGGAGTGATGAGAGGTAAGGATTGTTGGAATGCAGCAACCATCTGCTCAGGGGGTTCTGTCCCTGAGAGATAGTGCCAAAGGCAGAGGCTGGAGGCTCAGTGAAGTGAGAGGGTGAAGTGTTTGGGGGACCTTCGAATGAAGGTGCCATTTGTGGGTTAGTGGGGGCAGATGGACTTACATCCTGAGAGAGTTGGTCAAGTAGTTTTTGCAGCCTACTGACTTCCTCCTCTAGGATTATGTTCTGGGCAAGAACATCATAAAATAAGCCCAGGTCATCATCAGCAGATGCTGAATCACCTGACCTCCTGCTTGTAGCAGGATGTACATGCACTGGATGTAGACCAGATGTAGCATGTGCCCCTTTGTCTTGGAACTGGGGACTTCCAGCCTCAGGACTTTGTCCTTCATCAGCTGTTGCCTCTGGTGAGGTCTTACTTATGTTACCAACCTCAGTCTGATCATATGCTGATTTAGAAGAGGTGGCAGCCTCACCAGATGTTCTGATTTCCATATCCACACCAGGAGATAGAACATTTAAACCCTGGTGTTGTGGGTTGTCAGAAGCATGTTGATCCTCTTCCTCAATTGCTGTGGTTCTCCCCTTTGTTGGTGTTTGTTGGGGAGGACGAGAGGCATGCAGCTGAGTCAGCACGTTTGCAATTATAATGGTTGGACTTTGGGGGGCATTTGCATGGGGAGAGGGGATAGAAGCTGATTGCATCCGGCGAGAGGGATGCTCTTCAATGATAACCTCCTCAAGTGAGAGAGGTCTCAGCGATGTGGTTGCCCTTGATAAGGTTGCATCAGGATCCTTTTGAGAGGATACCTGTGCGGTGTTGGCTGGTAGAGTCTCTGATACTGCTGGGGGGTTTAAACCAACAAGTATATCCTGCCTTGGTGGTACAGGAGCATCTTCAGGGGACTCATCTCCTTGAATAGCTGTTTTGGGGCGTTTGGTTTTTGGTTTGGTGGGGACTCTGGATCTGGTGGTGGAAGCTGTGGGTTCCCTCTGCTTGGGTTTTAACATTCGGGCAACTTCTTTGAGAGTGAGGTCTGAGTTGTGCCTGGAGTATACCTCAGCCAAAACAGCTGGTGCAGGGACTCTAAGGCCAACAAGGCCATCAGATTTTAATTCATTTAAAATAATGGCCATCAGAACCTAGGATATAATAGCCAGCGGTGTGCCGCAGGTTTCTGAGCCAAGTTCTTTATTTCTAGAAACATGATTTCAGAGAAATTTAGCGGTTGGTGTTCTAGAATAGAATACAATACCTGTTTCCATTGGATGACATTTGATCCCAAGAGGATGTCTTTGAAGCTAAGCATACATTTACCATGTGAAAGATAAGTTTTTCAGCATCATGGAAATGTTTCTTCAGAATAGTTGTAAACACCAAGACTTCGGCCGTTTCAATGTCTGATGGTCAAAACCAAGTCTTCAGTTGTTTTATAACAACTGATGACAACACCACCACTGTCAGTCGTTTTAAACCTCTGAAGGTTAATACCACGTCATCAGTAGTTTCAAACAGCTGATGACCACACCAAAACCTTCAGTAGTTTTCTTTCAACCTTTTCCTATCCCAACCCTATAAATACCTGTCTTCTTCTCAAACGTTCCATTAGCCGTTCTTCTGACCTTCATACTTTCAAAAATGGCAACCATGAGCCTAAAACCACGACACAACTGCGTTGCATACCTTACCAAGTCGGCTTTCTAGAACAAATTTGATAATGCCATTGACCTAATGGTGGATTCCCCATATCGCACAGCCTTTCTCTTGAATCCGACCATCTACCCTGAATCTCTCAGTCAATTCTGGTCAAATGTTTTTGTTCATACTGATGAGTCTACTGGCCAAATCTCTGTTCGATCCCTAGTCAACCAGAAACCAGTGGTTGTTACAACCGACATCATTCGTCAGGCATTACACTTACATGACTCCACCACTGTGACTGAATACCCAAAGGGCATAATGGATATGTCCTTTATCAATAATGGGTATGAAGGTGATCTTCGGGCTACAACTATTCTGAAGAAACATTTCCATGATGCTGAAAAACTTATCTTTCACATGGTAAATGTATGCTTAGCTTCAAAGACATCCTTTTAGGATCAAATGTCATCCCAATGGCAACAGGTATTGTATTCTATTCTAGAACACCAACCGCTAAATTTCTATGAAATCGTGTTTCTAGAAATAAAGAACTTGGCTCAGAAACCTTGTGGCAGTTTTGATGGTTGAGAGGTGGAAGGTGTGGGTTCAACACTAGCTTGTTTTGCTAGGTTGTCACCTTGAGCAATGAGCTCTAACATTTTGGGGACAAGGGCTGTTTCTACCATAGAGAAGGCAACAGATGGCTTCTTCATGATTTTAAATATGTTGGGCTTTATCTATCCCAGTTTAAGAATATTACTTGTTTCCCTCAACTGTGAGCCTAGTTCACAGTTGAGAATGTATTGAACATATCTAGGAAACATGTAATATTCTAAGGAGTCCAAGTTAGCAAGCAAATTTGCATAAACAAACTGAGAGTACCTTAACTTGATCCCTTGAACCATCCTATGCACTATGTAGAAGAGATGCTCAGGAATTTCGTCCCAACCCTAATGCTTGTTGGACAAGCTAGGGATGACCATATGGAGTAGGTACTTCCACTTGGGTGAGACCTTCTCCTTCCTAAAGGTCTTTATAGAGAAATCTCCTTCATAGCCCATCTGCTGAAAAGAGTGATTAACAACTTCTCTGGGGAAGAACAATTCACCTTTCTCATCAGCCAACTAAAGGTGAGTGTTGATGATGGCTGGAATGATGAAGATTGTCCTCCCTTGCATTATAGTAGACAATGTCTTCTCCCCATCCATGATGACCTCTTGATAGGTCTTCCAAAATGCAAGCAAATTATACTCATAGAGAGGAGGATCAATGGTAAGGAGGTGAAATAGTTTGACAAAACCAAAAACTGACAAACCTCTGAGAAACTAGGATCTTTCTCAGAGTGTAATAGAGCAACCTGATTGTGTTTCCTGTGAAGTTGCATGGTGAAATTTGGGTTAGTTCTATGATTGAGGTTAGCCATTTTAGAAAGCTTAAGGGTGAAGAAAACAAAGAACAAAGGCAGTTTCTAGGTTAATTTAGGTTTAATGAAGGTATAAATGTAGAATATAATAAAAAGAGGGGGAACCGTTAGGTATATATATGAAATGGATCTAAGACAAAGTTAATGAAAGTGGATAAACTTTGAAATCCGAAAGTCATTCCCACATTTGAAAAGTAGTTTTCTTTTGCCCAAAAGTTAGTTTTTCTTGGAAGTCTAAAATATTCTGAAGGTAATTTCTCTTCAGAAGTTTTGATGAAAAGCTTCCGAAACCAAAATAGCTTCGGAAGATATTCTAGATGTTAGGGACCATGTACGTACGGACTACTAACTGATTCTGCGTTATACAGGATCAGATAGTGTGGAATCCTATTTGATTGGTGATCCAATCAGTGAGAACGATTACCCGATCGTTATAAGATTAAACTAAAATGTTAATAACTAATAGGAATCGATCAGGAACAAACTATGAACTTGGACTGGCTGTTTTGGACGCTCTAGACGGCTAGGGTTTATGTGTATGTGTAATATCTCTTCAAGTGTTCTATTTTCCCATGAATTAGCTGGTATTTATAGGTTATTGGTTTCCATTCGTACAACTAAACCATTAGCATGGTTCAGTCGTGCGACTGAATCATGCGATTGATCCATACGCACGACTGAAGGTTCAGTCGTGCGACTGAGTCAATTTCATGCCTCAATCATACGACTGATCCAGTCTCCTTGTTCGGTCGTGCGATTGGTCCATAAGCATGATGTATTCATGCGTATGGTCCATAAGTACGGGCCATTAACATGAATGCTCATTCGACTATGTTGAACACATTACTCAATCATTATTGACTTAGAATTGTGTATAACAACCACAAACCTATATAGGAAGTCATACATATGAATTAAAGATAAATAGACATCAAATCATATATCATATTTCATTACATTGTCAAATTACACATATGTAAGAAATGAAAGACTTTTACATTTAATCACTTAAACTAGGTACACATTTATCTACACTAGAGATTTGAATATTTTGCTTCAGAAGAAATTTAACACTTGAAAGTTTTTGTAAAAACTTCTGAGAGTAAATTTATTTTGGAAGAAAGTTGTTCTTTAAAACATACAAGTATTAAGAAAAAGTTAAGCTTCGGAAGTGATTTTTGAAATTTATTCCGAAGGTAAATGAAAATCTTCCAAAGGATAAAAGATAAATTTTCAAAAATCTAAGGGATGTCTTCTAAAAAGATTTTTCCTTCAAGAGAAAAACAAGGGTTTATGTAAGTGATAGAATAGACAACTTTAGGAGACACAAATGTTTTAGAAATAATATGATTAATTTTTAGAAAAAGCTACTCAAAGTTAATCATCCCAATAGCTAAAACAAGATATTTAAATCCCTGTTCACCAAAAGTTTTTGTGAATAGATCTGTATATTGTTCATATTTGTTATCTTTGACTAGTTTGATAAATCCTTTTTCAAAATTATCTCTAATCAAATGATACATGATACTAATGTGTTTTTTCCTTGAGTGTCGCACAAGATTATTTGTGATAAAGATTACATATGTGAGTGGGAGTCTACATAAAGTTGAATCTATAGTCTCGCATCTGATGCTGAATCGAAAGAACTTAAGTACATCAGCTTGCAACAACAATGTATTCAGCTTCAGCAGTTGATGCAAATACATAGGATTGCTAATTGCATTTCCATGAGACAACCCTCTACTAAGAAACTGACAACCACCTGATGTAAACTTTGAGTCATGTTGCAACCACTATAATCACTATCCATATATGCATACATATTGAAGTTAGAACTCTTTGGATACCAAAGGCCAAGTGTGGAGCACTTTTGAGATAACTTAGCATTCTCTTGACAATGATTAGGTGTGACATCCTGGGGTCGGCTTGATATCTTACACAAATATATGTGACAAACATGATATCACACCTGCTAGCTTTGAGGTATATAAGAGACCCAATCATAACTCTGTAAAAGTGTTCATCCACACACCCCCCTCAAGATTATAACCAAGGGAGTGGTTTTTGGCTATGGGTGTCTTAGCAACTTTACAATCAGTCATGTTGAATCTTTTAAGTATGTCCTAAACATACTCTGACTTACTTATGAAGATGTCATTTTTAACTTGCTTCACTTGAATTCCTAGAAAGAAATTAAGTTCCCCATGACACTCATTACAAATCTATTCTTCATCAAATTCTCAAAGTCTTTCTAGAGCTTTGGATTAGTTGACCCAAAGATGTTGTCATCTACATATACCTGAACTAGCATTAAGTCATTCCTTGTTCCTTTAATGAAGAGAGTTCTATCTATAATGCCTCTTCTGTATCCATGCTGATAGAGTTACTAAGATAGAGTCTCATACCATTTTCTTGGTGCTTGATGCAATCCATAGAGAGCTTTATCAAGCCTGCAGACATAATCGCGATGATCAGGATTTACAAACCCTGGTGGTTGTTTGACATACACCTCTTTATCAATCACTGTAACGCCCGGTTATTTATCTCTTTTGAAGCCGACGAAAGGAGAAAAAGAAATAAAGTCCTATGTCGAGGGACCAAACTCGCCAACGAAAGAAAGTCGGGTGAGTGGGAGTATATAAGGGAGAGGGCAACCCTTACCCTCTCCCCACAGTCACATTTCAGCCAAAAGAAAGAGAAGAAGAGAGAAAGGAAGAAAAGACGAAGAAAAGTTGGTTTGGGTTGGTTTGAGTGAGCAAAAATCATTGGGAAGTGAGTCAAATCGAAGCTCTTCTCGTGGTACTCGCTTGTGTGAGTTCTAGGACCCCTCCTTTAAACATTTTTGAATGATTCAGGGCTAGAAAACATCTGAAAATCGGGTTTTTGAGTGTGTGCATGTTTGACCCGTTTGTGTATGTGTATGTGTGTGTATGATGTGTTTGAGTCTTGATTGTGAGCTTGGGTGTGCTTGAATGGTGTTGTGGTATGAATTCCTAAGGTCTAGGATGGTTGATTTGGGCTTAGAATGGGTTTAGATGAGTTTGGAGGTCGAAAAGGGTAGTTCGCGTTCGGCTGGAACTGCATTCTGCATCAGCTAGGGCTAGGCGACCGACTGGAGACCGAATGGAGGCCATACGGCCGAATAGGGTGAGATTGGGGTCCATTCGCACGATTGAGGTCCATTCGCACGATTGAAGGCCCAGTCGCATGGAGTTCATGCGATTGAAGGGCCAGTCGCATGGAGGTCATGTGATTGAAGGTCCAGTCGCATAAGTGCTCATCCGCATTAGTCCATTCGCATGAGGTCCATCCGCATTAGTCCATTCGCACGATTGGGTGTTCATTTTCATGAGTGTTCATCTGCATTGGTTCATTCGCATGATGTTCAGTCGCATGAAGGCCATGCGACTGAAGGGTGTCCATACGCCCGAGTAGGGCTGTTGCACCCGAGGAGAAGTGTAGTTTAACTTCTGACTTTCGGGTGAAAGTGCAGATGTAAGTTATGATGTAAAGGTTCTTGTAAGTTCATGTAGGGTGACCATAGAGGCCTTAGATAGCATGTAGGTGATGTGCTCCAAATTATACATAAAAATCCTATCAAAAGCACATCAATTATTCCTTAATATCTTCCTTAAAATGATGAAAATGTACTTAAAAGTGTTAAATTGTGTTTTCAGGTATTTAAAAGGGCAAGATGGACAAAAGGAGCATATTTAACAAGAAATTGAAGCAATCCGAGCTTTGGACTCCAAGCATGGGGCCGTGCCTCATTAAGCACGCCCCCATGCCTTGCCAGAAACACACCCCCGTGCTAAATTAACACACCCCCGTGCTTGGACATCCGACAGGACAAAAAGTACTGTCCCCTAAAAGTAGACACGGGGCCGTGCCCCATAAGGCACGGGGCCGTGCCCCACCACCAACACGGGGTCGTGCCCCATTTAGCACGGGGCCGTGCCCAACATAACCTGCACGTACGAGCCGACCAACTTTCGTAAGCATTGTACTAGCACGGGGCCGTGTCTTTTAGGCACGGGGCCGTGCTTAAACACTCCAGAAAGCCTATAAATAGAAGCCTAAGCTCACCATTTTTGGCAAGCTTTGGTGAGAGAGTTACTCTGCTGAATTCTCTTGGGAATCAAGACTTCAAGATCATTCGGAGGCTCGGGAGGTGCATACAACACTTGGAGGAAGCTTTGGATCACCTAAACGTCATCCATTGTGGATTATGGTTTGATTGTTCCATTTCACCATGAGCACTTATCTATCTTCTTTGTTATCCGTTGTTATGTTAAAGCCCATCATGAGCTAAACTCTATTTATCATCCTAATCGGATGAAACTTATGTAATTTGTGATGAACTAATGGTGTGATAAGTATTATGTCAATGTTATGGTGGTCTTGGGAAAACTATTGATGGGTAGCATCTACATTTGAACGGGAAGTTATAAATTTATGGTTTGTGATTGTAATCGTCATACAAGGTTGAAAACCGTATGATTAACTTTCATTCGCGAAACCGGTCTTCATAATAAATCCATGGCTAATGAACTAGAAATGGTTATTAGAAATCATATCACTTTAACTTTCTGATCATTTGCGGGTTCCCTTTTATTAGTTCGGAAACTTCAGTAATTGTTATGGTTTTCTAAAATTAATGGTATGTTAGGAAGAACCTGATCAACTCTCTTTTTAACATTAAATTATGTTTTCAGAAATCGTATGTCAAATAGGACACAAAAGATTTACCTACATTACTAGGGCTTTGATCTGAGCAGTAAAATTAGCCTGACAGGATCAAGTCACTACGGCAGCAGGATAGTCGAGAAATCGCGCCAGCTCATCTTTATAAACATTAACATAATCATATCACCTCACCAATTCATCTCAATTACATAAGAGGATTCTAATTAGGATGATAACTTTTATTCCCTGATTTTAAATCCAAACGCTTCAATTCTTATTTTACTTTCTTTTTATTACTGTTTACTTTTAAACCCTAAAAAAATCTTTCCAATACAAAATATCACTTTCTTTAACAAAAACCAAATATGATAGTCAAACATCAAGTTTGTTGAGTAGGCTAGGTGTGTCCATGGATTGATACTCGGTTCTTATCAACACTATATTACCACACGACAGGTACACTGCCTTTTGTGTCTGTGGTTTAGTATTAGTAACAACCAATTAAAACTGAATCTGTGCAATAAATCTTTATCAAATATATATACTATCCGCAAACCATCAAGTTTTTGGCGCCGTTGCCGGGGACACACAACAGTTTGAAAGACAAACTAAATTTTTGACTATCTTGCATATAACCTGTTAATATATTTTTGTTTAACTTCATTTTTATTCGTAGGTAGTTTGCCTTAGTAGTTTAGTTATTTTTGCGTGATTCATTTTAAGCCTTAGTTAGTTTATGCTTCCTTAAGTTAGTGTATGTCCGACTTGTCTAGTTCTGAACTTGTTCCGCCTCTTCCGGAACCCGAACGACTTTTCCGTCAAAGATTGCGCAAAAGATCACAAAAGAAGCACCAGTCATTGAAGAAGACATTTTGGAAGATACACATCCGAAGAAGACATGGCTAACCAAGACGAGGAAATGAAGATGACACACTATGCCACACCGTCAATAGATGGTTATGAGTCTAGTGTTTTCCAACCAGCAATAGCGGCCAACAATTTCGAGATTAAGTCTAGTATTATCCAACTACTGGAAAACTCTATTCAGTTCCATGGGTTACAAGACGAAGACCCTAATGCTCACATCTCACGATTCCTTCGTATCTGTGCGCCTTCAAAATCAATAACTGTTCAGACGACGCCATTCGACTAAGACTTTTTCCATTTTCACTTTGAGGCCGAGCCATCGATTGGCTTGATTCACTCCTCCTGGTTCCATCACCACATGGGCGGGAATGGCTAAACAATTCCTTTTGAAATACTTTCCACCCGATCGTACTGCCAAACTAAGAAGCAGCATCACAAGTTTCCGTCAAGACGACGATGAATCATTACACGCAGCATGGGAGAGATATAAAGGTCTCCTTCGGAGATGCCCGCATCACACGACTTGATCTGTGGCTGCAGTGTCAAACCTTTTACGATGTGATTAGTGCAGCCCACAAGCAAGCGGTAGACCAAAGTGCGGGAGGAGATTTTGGAAGTGTCCCGCCAACAGAAGCATATCAAGCCTTAGAAAGAGCAGCTAAGAAGAGCTTTGCTTACAATCCTTTAAGAACCAAACCCAGTTCTAAAGGTATTCATCAAGTAGACTCTGAAACCCTAATTGCAGCCTAATTAGAAGCTCTAACCAAAAAATTTGAACAATTGCAAAGCGAGCTAAAGAAAACTCCAACACGATGCAACACATGTGGAAATTCACACAAGACCAACGAGTGCCCACAAGGCGTTATAATGGTTGAAGATGTGACTAAGTAGGAGGCCCAAACAACTCATACAATTCAAATTGGAGAAACAACTCGAATTACAGAGATGCTGCCAGTAACCAACAATCATCTGGATTCAACCAAAGGCCACCTTACTAACAACAAAACCACCATACCAAGGTCCAAGCAGTAGAACCAAGACCATGGAGCATCATCAATGGAAGACTTATTACAGCAATTGTTGTTAACCACACAAGCCACAGATGAGTACATCCGGAAATCTGATCGAAGAAATAAGGAGAGGTTCCAAAGAAACGAAGCTGACATCAGAAGCAACAAAGCATCATTACAGACCATAGAGCACAAAGTAGATCAAATAGCACAACATCTCTCTGAAAGACCTCAAGGAGCTTTGCCCAGCAACACTGTGACAAACCCTAATGCTCAAGTCAAAGCCATCACCACCAGGAGTGGCAAACCACTCAAGGTGATGCACCCGCATTACAACCCATCCTTGAAGAAGTAGAAACTGAAACTCCAAGTAATGCCAGTGATAAGCAAAAGCAACCCGTTGTTATTGAAGAACCAGCAAAGAAATACGTTTCACCACCACCTTATGTTCCACCACCTCCATATCTAGGTTGTTTGAGACAACAAAGAATGGAGGCACAATATGGCAAATTCCTTGGGTTGTTCAAGCAACTCCACATCAATCTGCCTTGGTGGAGGCCTTAGCACAAATGCCAAACTACGCTAAGTTTCTAAAAGGTGTCTTTTCAAACAAAAAGAAGCTGGAAGAGTTATCACACGTAGTTTTGAATGAGGAATGCTCTGCAGTTCTTCAAAACAAACTACCTCAAAAGATGACTGATCCAGGAAGTTTCACCATACCTTGCCTAATAGGAAATCTTTCTGTCAGTAATGCGTTAGCTGATTTAGGTGCTAGCATTAACCTTATGCCTTATGCGGTTTTTGAAAAGTTAAACTTAGGTGAGCCTAGACCTACCTGTATGAGCATCCAGTTAGCTGACCGTTCTGTCAAATATCCGAGGGGCATCGTTGAAAATCTCTTAGTTAAAATTGACAAATTCGTATATCCCGTTGATTTTGTGATCCTAGACATGGATGAGGACCAAAATGTTCCTCTTATCCTAGGTCGACCTTTCTTAGCGACTGCTCGAGCCCTCATTGATGTTTGTACAGGCAAACTCATACTTAGAGTAGACGAGGAGGAAGTTACTTTCGATATAGGCCAATCCATGAAACACCCTCAACATCATGATGACTCACTTTATTACGTTGATGCTTGCGATTCAATCATAAGTTGTCATTTGAAGGAAGCCCTTCAAAATGAAGCTTTTAAACTCCATTAATAGAAGTCACAATCACCGAACCCATCTGTGAAAACCAACTCATTCCAAAACTTGAAGTTGATGAAACATCATTTCATCAAGAAGCATTTGAGATCATTGAGCAAGACTTAGAACCAAAAGCCAAACCTTCTATCGAAGACCCTCCAGTCTTAGAGCTCAAAGAGCTTCCATCTCATCTCGAATACGCTTTTCTTGAAAACACATCTCAACTTCCTATCATAATCTCATCTGCCTTATCAATTGATGAGAAGAACAAGTTGCTTAATGTGCTTAAGGCACACAAACGAGCAATTGCATGGAAAATCATGGACATCAAGGGAATCAATCCATCCTTTTGCACTCATAAAATATTGATGGAGGAGAACTTCAAATCCGACATTCAACCTCAAAGACGTTTAAACCCGAGCATGCAAGAGGTGGTGAAGAAAGAAGTAATCAAACTACTAGATGCCGGTTTGATTTACCCTAATTCTGATTCGCCTTGGGTCAGTCCCGTCCAAGTTGTTTCAAAGAAAGGAGGAATGACTGTTGTAACTAATGAAGAATGAGCTTATTCCTACTCGTACGGTTACAGATGGAGAGTTTGCATAGACTATCGCAAACTCAATGACGCCACAAGGAAAGATCACTTCCCTCTTCCTTTCATCGACCAAATGCTTGAGAGATTGTCTGGAAAAATGTTCTATTGTTTTCTGGATGGTTTCTCAAGTTATTTTCAAATTCCTATTGCTCCTGAAGATCAAGAAAAGACAACATTCACCTGTCCATATGGCATATTTGCTTATCGGCGAATGCCCTTTGGCATGTGCAATGCTCCGGCTACATTTCAAAGATGCATGGTAGCAATTTTTCATGACATGATTGAACACTCAATGGAAGTTTTCATGGATGATTTCTCCATCTTTGGAAACTCATTTGAGCAATGTCTTGAAAACCTGGAAAAGATGCTGGTTAGATGTGAAGACTCCAACCTTGTTTTAAATTGGGAAAAGTGCCACTTAATGGTTACGGAAGGAATAGTGTTAGGACACAAAATCTCTCAAGCGGGGCTTGTAGTCGATCAAGCCAAATTCGACACTATTTTTGAACTTCCGCATCCCACAACCATGAAAGACATCAGAAGTTTCCTAGGACAATGTTGGATTCTACCGTCGTTTCATTAAAGATTTCTCAAAAATCGCTCGACCAATGACTCAACTCCTGGAGAAAGACGTGAAATTCGTATTTTCTGATGAATGCATTAGTGCATTCAAATTGCTTAAGGAGAGATTGGTAACTGCTCCAATCATGGTTTCCCCATATTGGACACTACCATTTGAGCTCATGTGCGATGCAAGCGATTTCGTGGTGGGAGCTATATTAGGACAGAGGAAAGACAAGCAATTTCACCCAATTCATTATGCGAGCAAAACCCTAAACAACACACAAGAAAACTACACTACCATAGAAAAAGAACTTCTTGCGGTAGTTTTCGCGTTCGATAAATTTCGCTCGTATCTCATCCTTTCAAAGACAATTGTTTACACCGATCATGTAGCCCTTCGTTATTTGTTCAAGAAACAAGATGCAAAGCCAAGATTGATCCGTTGGATTCTTCTGCTTCAAGAATTTGATATCAAAATTCGTGATAAGAAAGGAGCAGAAAATCTAGCGGCTGATCATCTCTCACGTCTTGAGGATTCAAGTCCTTCATGAACTGAGGAAGCCAAAATAAACGACAATTTTCCTCATGAATTCCTTATGCACATTCAATCCTCAATCGATGAACACCCTTGGTTCGCCAATTTTGCGAATTACTTAGCAAGCGGAATCCTTCTCAAAGGAATGACTTATCAACAAAAGAAGAAGTTCTTTACTGATATCAAACATTACTATTGGGAGGATCCGTATCTATTCAGAATCGGTGCAGACCAACTCATTCGAAGATGCGTATACAGAAGTGAAGCAGAACAAATTCTAAGGCACTTTCATGAAGGACCCACAGGAGGACACCATGGAGCAACCTTAACAGCCAAGAAAGTATTCGACTCTGGATTCTACTGGCCCACAATCTTCAAAGATGCTCATAACATGGTACGCACCTGTGATGCATGTCAAAGAGCAACCAATATCTCGACACGGGATGAGAGGCCTCAAAAACCAGTTCAAGTATGCGAGATATTTGATATATGGGGTATTGATTTCATGGGGCCATTCCTGGTGTCATTTGGCAATCGTTACATCTTGGTAGCAGTTGATTACGTCTCAAAATAGGCTGAAGCTCAAGCCCTGCCTACTAATGATGCCAGGAACGTTGTCAAATTCCTTAAGAAACTATTTTCTCGTTTTGGTACCCCCAAAGCTCTAATTAGTGACCGAGGAACTCATTTCTGTAACAATCAGCTTGAAAGAGCAATGGCGTGTTATGGAGTTCACCATCGCTTAACAACTGCTTACCATCCCCAAGCGAATGGGCAAGCCGAAGTCACTAACCGAGGTATCAAACGAATCCTTGAGAAAACTGTAGGTAAAAATCATAAGGACTGGTCTATCAAGTTAGATGATGCATTATGGGCTTTTCGAATAGCCTATAAGCCTCCCATCGGCACAACACCGTTTAAACTAGTTTATGGAAGTCGTGTCATCTACCTGTAGAACTAGAGCATAAGGCCTTTTGGGCACTTAAAGCAGCATACCTGGACCAAGACCTTGTAGGAAAGAATCGATTCCTACAAATTCACAAATTGGAGGAATTGAGGGAACAAGCGTACGAATACGCTAGGGTTTACAAAGAAAAGACAAGGAATTCAACGACGCTCGATTAAAGAGGACAAAACAATTTCATGTGGGAGAACATGTCTTACTGTATAACTCTCGTTTACGTTTATTTCCTAGAAAACTGAAATCCGTTGGTATGGACCTTATACGATCAAAAACGTGTTTCTGAATGGTGCCATTGAAATTTACAACCACGCAGGTTTAAGTTTCAAAGTAAATGGTCATCATTTGAAACCATAAATGATGGACCAACCAAGATCTCTTCGAAGGAATTAAACCTCCACCCCAACGAAAACTAAGTGTGGGGAAGGGTCATGCCGAAGACCCGAAACTTAAACGCGGCACCTGTACATACATTTTTTTCATTTTTTAAAAATTTTTAGGACTTCACAAGCATATGCACAGGGCCGTGTCCCATCAAGCACGGCCCCGTGTCTCTGAACAATTCTTTCCACGATCTCCGCTGACGACTCTGGAACGTTGCAAGTCGAATTTAAGACGAATTCTGACAAGCACGGGGTCGTGCCTAGCCAAGCACGCCCCCGTGTTCACTTTCCACGACCTGTGTATAAATACCACACTTGTTCCATTCTTTCATCACACCCATTCCTGCTTAAAAACATCTGAAAAAATGAAAGAATCAAGTCACAAAAGCTCAAACTGGAATCCTGCGAAGAAACTGCGTTCTGAAACACGAGAACCTATGACTCAAGAATATTTCTTTAAGATGCATGAACTAATCAAGCAACTGACTGAAATGAACCTCGTTGTTTCCCAACGCTTAGCTTAACTAATCCAAAAAGTTCAGCACATGAGCGAGGAACTCATTTCCATTAACCAGCAGCTCGCGGAATTGAGCAATCGCACTTCTCACTACCCCATGCCAAACCTCCCACATGAAATGTGTGGAGGTTTCTTTTAGAAACATTCTATGATGTGTTAAGTGCGCTGTTGAGTGTTAAAGAGTCTGGTTTTGTTGTTTCAGATTCTCGGCTTTAAACGTATCGTATAACTGTAGGATTCTAGGGAATGTAATTTTCAATGGCTTGTGTTATTTAACTATAAGACTATTTTCGTATCTTTTCTGATGATTTGGAAGTGATAAAACTTAACCGGGAAAATTACACAACGCGCGAAACTAAAAAACGGAACAACAAAAGACTGAAACCGAACTTTTGACATGAACACGCCCCCGTGTTCGACAAGAATTGACACCACCTGCCAATTTTCAGCCTTTTGTCCTTTTCCATTCAATGTGCATGATAAAAACCGAGCTAATATGCCTGCAAAGTAGTATCCACTTTCAATTCTATCTTCTTTTCCATTTTTCTTTCATTTGTTCAAGTGTTCTTGCAAGAGTATTTAGATAAGAGGTTAGCATACTAATTCCTTTGATTATGAAAGTCATTTACATGTAGTTAGGTGATTAGGTCTCTAAACAACCGAAATCCTAGCAATTATGTGTAAACACTTGTTCTTAAACATGTTATGGAATGTTGAATGCTTTTAACCTACTTGTTCATGTTTATTCTTGTAGTAGATTAGTGTTAATTAGTGTGTTTAGTTAGATATTAGTATGTTTAGTTGGTTAGTTAGTTGTTTTCTTTTATTATTAACATGACTATCTTCATAACTCATGGTGAAACCTTTGTTAATCATGTTCAAGTTACAAGAATTCTCAAGTGATGTAAAACAATATATATTTTTAGTATCTTGAATTATTAACAAATGATTAAAATGTTCAACGTATGATCTTTGATTTTTGAAGCAAGAAAATGTTAAACCCATGCTTAATCAACGATTTACAAACAAAACCACGATTGCTCAAGTCAAGATTTCATGCCCAAACATGTGAACCGCACCCCCACGTTGTATAAAGCACACCCCCATGTTCAAAAAAAAAATTTTTTCCTTGGATGATAAATTCTTAACTATTTTTGAACATGAATTGAATCATTATGGTGTTATGTCTTGAAAAACATATGATTTTCACTAACATCATGAGACTGCTTAAGAAATTTGTTTTGTATAGATTAATTTATTTTTAAATTTCAGGATCATGGAGCATCCCTACTTACATTTTGGAGGGAGCCGCGAGAGATGGTGTCATGATAGACTTCAAAGATTGCTACAAAGGGTCGAAAGATCCCACTTACAAGCAGATGAAGAAACACTAGCGGCAGTCGGGCAGCTAGAAAGATACAATAATTTATCAAGTGTCCAGTGGAAACGTCTATTTTCACAAAATACACTCTGATCCTTGGGATGAAAATGCAGTTTCATTCAGACTATCTGGGAATTGGCATAAGACATCCATTGCCTTGTTCGGTGTCTATCTTGGAATATACACGGAGCAAGAAATGGAGGAGGAGGCTATATCTGGAATGCCGGCGTATCATACCTTCCCGGACGAGGAAAGTAGAGACGCAGAAAGTGGTGCAATGAGGAAAGCATTTTGGGAGCGGATTGGAACCGGAGGGTTCAACTCGAGCAAAACAAAAAACAGTCAGATACGAGACCCGCTGCTGCGATACATTCATTGATTACTCAGCCATTCCATAACAGCTCGTGGTCAAAGCGAGGGAGTTGTTAATTTAAGGGACTTGTTTATTTTATATTGTATGGTTAATCAGTTGCCATGTAATATTGGGTATTTGTTTTGTAATCTTTTTGCCAGGAACGCGATTGCAGGTGCTCCAACACCCATGTTTGGAGGAAGCTATGGTTATAAGACTGAAGGAACCGAAGGAGTGATGCCAGGACTGTTGGACTTGAGCATCTATACAAGTATGTACATGGTGACAAGTTTACCAAATGGGTAGCCAAGATTCATGGATAAGAAGGGACAAATCTGGGATCCGGCGGATCCCGAAGAAATTATCATGGACCTCGACATGCCGATACAGCCGGAAGGAGCCAGAGCTGGATCTTCAAGTTCACGAACAAGGGAATTTCCAACCATGTTAGACCTTTATGAGTCAATCCAAACCACCGAAACCCATGCAAGGCGATCATTTGAATATGCCCAACGAGCCTTCAATCGAGTCGAAAATCTGAATTCCCGAGTTGATGACTTGAGCAGAGATGTCACGTACATCAGAAACCAAATGTACCACGAGTGGCGGGATATCCCACCACAAAGCCCTTGAAAACCGTATCATTTTTGGGGCCCCGGCACAGGTGTTTTGTGCCAATCTATCTTTTAATTTATGTCATTTTGTTTTTATTTTGTGTGCTTAGGATTTTAATGCTTTCAATAAATGGGTGACATTTCAGGTGATACTGAGGATTCTAACAACGCGAGGGCAACCAAACACAAGTGAAAAATTAATCATATTTAGGGGAGTTATTTCGTTACCCTTTCTCGATCATGAATATTACAATCACATTGCGGACAATGTGAATTTTAAGTGTGGGGATGGGAGTAATGCATTTGACTTTGCTAAAGAGGTCCAAATTAAAAATTTTAAGAAAAGATCACTTATCAAATAATTTTTGTGACAAGAAACCAAAAATTTACTATAATTTTTGATAAACCAATTATAAATATACATTTTCGGGAAATAAAGAAGTAAATCCATGACGGCCAAATAAAAATTGAAAATGTTTTTTGTGATATCCTAAAAGCAATAATCTAGTAAAATATTTAATCATGTAAAATAAAACACTTTTACCCAATTCCATCCGTATGTGAGTTTATTTTTGAGCTTTAAACAAGCTTTTGCAAATTGCAATTCTACTTTCATTCTGGATTTAATTGAGGGTGCCATATGATACGTGTGATTAGAACTTGTTTTGGGTATACATTTCAAGACCTTAATTAGTATTTGTTGCATAAAAATGAGTTAAGCACTAGGAAACCTTAACCATTCAAGCCCCAACCATTGTCTTTAATTTTCCTTACCCGAACATCAACCCTAGTTAGCCCCATTGAGCTTAAACATTTTTATCTTTCAATCACCCGAGTCACCAAGTCATTTAACCAAAAAGCCTTTAACAAAACCCGTTTTCGTTAAAGACACGTTTTTGGCTTCAACTAAAAAAAAATGGTCTTTTACCGGCAGACCTTAAAGAATTGGAATGAATTCTTTTGATTTCAATTTACTTTGTTGCCTTCATCACGCAAAACCAGGACTTCCCCCGGAAATCCGCGAACAAATTTTCAATCTCACGTTTAACGCAAGAAAGAAATGGCGAAAAAAGGAACAAGTTCCGCCATTTTGTGGGATTTCAAAAAGTGCTATAAAGAGACGGGAGAAAAGATATGAAAGATGCCCGAATTGTGGAAATTGGTCCCATAATGGAAAATGCAAAAAGAATCAAACTGAATCTCAATACGAATACACAGAATTAATCCAATTGGGTGCTATTAGGCTTTAGCTGAACGATCCTTGAGAAAGGATAGTTTTGTGTATCTTCGGGTAAAAGATGAAGTACGATTCTTGAAAGAAAAATACGGTCTTAACAATCTGACCTTAAACGAGTCCTCAAGCTAGCATATCCCTTCTAGCTTGCAGTATTGTATAGGGAACCTTTATTGTTTTCCTTGTAGTTTATGTTAGAAAAATAAGCCAAGACCGTCGTCTTTAGCAATTAGCCACTCTTTCCAAATATTCCATACCCGAGCCAGAGCCAAGTTACAACCCATCAAAGACCTAATGATTTATGCAAATAAAAATCTAAGCAGGTGGAGATTTGATCCCTTAACAAGCATATGATTTCACACGTATTCATCCCTTATATAAGAATGTCGTGGTGGAACATTTCTTATATAGGAGATGTGACATCTGCTGATGTCATTTGATAGTGACATCTAACAGAATTATTCAGACTACTGAAAGTTAACACAACTACTGAAGATGTCAAAACAGCTGACATCTTTTTACAAATATACTAAGTGTTAACTATCACTACAACTACTGAAAAGAAACTACTGAAACTACAACGACTGAAGAACATGCTCTTCAGTCATTTTACAAATACTGAAACAAAAAAGAAAACTACTGAAAGGAAACCATCACAATAACTAAAGAATGCTTCTTCAGCTGTTGTAACAAACTCTGAAGGCTTCAGTACTTGTACTTGAACTTCAGCTGCTGTCATTAGCTGATGTCTTCAGTCTTTGTACTTCAGCTGTTGATCTTCAGTACTTTAGTCTTCAGCTGTTGATATTCAGACTTTGGTCTTCAGCTATTTAAGTCTTCAGTACTTTAGTCTTCAGCTATTGAAGTCTTCAGTACTTTAGTCTTCAGCTGTTGATCTTCAGACTTTGGTCTTCAGCTGTTGAAGTCTTCAGTACTTTAGTCTTCAGTTGTTGAAGTCTTCAGACTTTGTCAAACAGCTGATCAAGTCTTCAGCAGTTGTTGTGATGTCTGTAGGACTTAGAGGTTTTTCTAATCAGGCTCATTGGTTCTTTTGGTCCAACAAAGTCCCCCTGAATCAATGCAGCCAAAACCTCTAAATTTATTGAAGATGTTCCACTTATTATGGCAGAAAGATTTGGTCTTTTTGTCTTCTAGATCAGCTCAGAAATGACCCATGTAAGCACAGGCCTGTGAAGAAGTCTCAATGATCTGTTTGGCAAAGGATGAATGGGAACTCTGTCTTGAGGAACTGGACACAGAGCTGTTACCCCATCCAT
This sequence comes from Flaveria trinervia, assembly GCA_025506515.1. Classification (NCBI taxonomy): domain Eukaryota; kingdom Viridiplantae; phylum Streptophyta; class Magnoliopsida; order Asterales; family Asteraceae; genus Flaveria; species Flaveria trinervia. The sequence goes on from CM046445.1 coordinate 36,203,503, forward strand.
GAGATCTACTTCCCAACAATGAGTCTGTATGACTCCCTTGTATAGGCCTCAAGGAAGGTTATCTGTTCCTCCATGGTAAGCTCTTCAGCTCCTCCTTCAAAAAGTGATTCTGGCCCATAATATTCAGATAGGTATTTGACTTTTTTCCCATTTTTGAGTTCCACAGTTGTTATTACTCTATAAGCAAATTCATCTGGGTGATTACCCTCTAAGAACAACTGGAGCTCATTCTTTCTAACTTCCTCAAGCCTCTTATATACTAACCCCTTTTTCACCATTTTATTTTCCAGCATCTTTTGTGGGGTCAGGTTAGCTTTATAGGCTTTCTTGAAGTCATCTAGGATTTCCAGGTGATACTACAAAGACCAGTGAGATCACTTCATCTACAATCTTCTTCACTTGGCCAATGTATCTCTGTAATGTCTTTCTTGTGAATCCTATGAGACACCCTGGGATCAGGCCAAATCCTCACTCTCTCCTTTTGATATTGAAATGTATGTTTAAGAGTGTATAACCTGAGAGCGTGCTTCTTCATGTTGATGATTGAAGATGTGGCAGCATATGCTTTGTCAACTCTCCTCAACAATTCCTCATCATGTTGTTTATGAAGCTCTTCTTCTTCTAGCTTCACTTTCACAATTTGTCTTTGAGTTTCAGGAGTAATTGTTGGGAGGTGACTTGTGGCCTTAGGCAGTTGTATAATAGCTGAGATTGGCAGCCTATCTTCATCTTCATCATTATCTTCTTTTTGTTCTTCTAGCCTCAGTACCCTTCTCTTCCTCTTCTGGGGTACATCATCGGCTATTGGTTTTGAGGTAAGTGAGTTCGTTTGGTGGGTTGTGGTTGTGGTGGTTTTGGGGTAAAGGTATTCTTTTAGTGGTTTTGGTGTGGGAATTTTGACAGGCTGTTCTAGCATTTGGATGTGAGTTTGGCTTTAGATTGCTTGACTAGTTCAGTCCTGCTCCCAGCACCAGCTTTGTTTAGGCTTCAATAACCAATCCTTTTGTGTATACTTCAGACGAACAGATCTTGGTGGTTATTGCCAAGATGCTGTCCCTGGACCATGCCTTGATTTCAATCAATGATCTACCAAGATACTTTGCTATGAACCTGATCATGATTTCTAGCCTTTCCCTTTCCAACACATCATAACTTGCCCATCTAGCTTGGATTTCTTCAATCTGCAGTCTTCTGATTTTTGAGTCAAGTTTTTCAGTGTTGTGACCTTGCCTAAACAACTGATCAATGATGTTATCCATTGATCGGTTGTGTTCGGCATCAGCCTTCTTCACCATTGTCTCAAGTCAGTCTCCTTTTCATTCTTCCTTTTCTTGTATGTGACATGAAAGTCTTTAGTACTCTCAGTCACTTTCTCCATGTCAGCATCCTTCACCTTCTCCTTCTCAGTTTCTTCCTATCTACAATCCTCTTTCTTTTGCTTTCACTGACTGAATCTCCCCTTTTTGGTTGCATGGTTGCAAGGGGTTGATTGTCAGAAAGCCTTTGCTCACAGCATCCTCTATCAAGGGTGTATAACTGAGGGAAGCCTCTCATCAAGGTTTTTAAGCACCATATCAGTGATAGTTGATGTGATGAGAGGTAAGGAATGTTGAAAGATAGCAGCTATTTGCTCAGGGGGGTTCTCTCCCTGAGAAATAGTACCAGAAGCAGAGGCAGGTGGCTGAGTGTTTTGGAGTGGCTCTGTGTATGGGAGACCTTCAGAGGAAGGTGCCATCTGTGGGTTTTGAGGGGTAGATGGTCTTTGATCCTGAGAAATTTTGGCAAGCAGCTCTTTGAGTCTGCTCATGTCATCCTCGAGGATGGTGTTTAGGCTAAAACATCATAAAAGAAGCCCAGGTCATCATCAGTGTTTACTGAATCACCTGACCTCCTGATAGAATCAGGATGAACATGCTCTGAGTGTAGATCAGTAGTAGCATGTGCCCCTTGGTCATGGTACTGGGGACTTCCTGCCTCAGGAGTGTGTCCTTCATCGGCAGTGGCCTCTAGTGAGGTCTTATGGATAGTACCAGATTCATCCTAATCATTTGCTGAAGCAGGAGAAGTGGCAGCCTCACCAGAAATTCGAATCTCCGTTTCTACACTGGGAGATTGAATATGGTAACCCCAGTGCTGTGGGGTGTAGAAGCACTTTGGTCCTCCCCCTCAATGGTTGAGGCCATCCCAGTTTTGATTGGTATCTGGGGAGGAGGTGAGGAATGCAACTGAGTCAGCACTTTGGCAATTATTATGGTAGGACTTTGGGGGGCGGTTGCAGTGGGAGAGGGTGTGAAGGAAGTATGCACCCAGGGAGAGTGGTGCGTTTCAATGGCAACCTCCTCAATTGAGGAAGGTTCCAGATGTATAGGTGCCCCAGAGGTGGTTGCTACAGGCTCCTGTTGAGAGGAAACCTGAGCGGTTGAGGGTGAGTGAGTACGTGTATCTACTGGGGGGTTATGACCAGTAGATATAACCTGCATTGTGTTGCAGGGGCATCCTCAAGGGACTCATTTCCCTGAGTAGCCTTTTTGGCTTTCTTGTGTTTGGGTTTGGTGGGGACAATGGATTTGGAGGTGGTGGCTGGGGTTCCAGCTACGTGGGTTTTCATAGTTTTGCAGCCAGTTTGAGTGACTGGTCTGAGTTGTGCCTGGAGTATAGTTCAGGCAATACAGCCATGGCAGGGACTCCAAGGCCAACAAGTCCCTCAGCTTTCAGCTGGTTTACTATAATGGCCATTAGGAACCGAGGATATAATATCCATCGGTTAGCTATAGGCTTGGAGGCCATATCCTTGAGTTCAAGAAATAATATTTCAGAAAAATTTAAGCTTTGTTGGTCAAGGATAGAGAATAATACCTGCTGCCACCTCGTCGACATTTGATCCCAAGAAGAAGTCTTAGGAGCTAAGCATACATTCACCATATGAAAGATTAGTCGTTCCGCATCATGGAAATGCTTCTTCAGGATGGTAGAGGCACTAAGGTTACCCTGGTATCCATGTTGGGCAAATGATAGATCAGTGGTGCCCTTTGGATACCCAGTGGGGAAAGTGGCATCATCCAGTTGTAGGGTTTGGTGAAGGATTTCTGTAGTGATGACCACGTGACGGTTGTTGACGAACGACTGGAGAGAGTCGGTGTCATTCTCCCCAGTGATGAGGGTGACGTTCGTCCAGAACTGATGGAGGGATTCTGTATGAATGGTAGGATTTAGAAGGAAAGCCGTTTGTATGGAGAGTTGATCATTAGATCAATGGCATTATCAAACTTTGTCCAGAAGGGTGATTTGGTAAGGTAAGCAACACAGTTGTGTCGTGGTTTAAGCTTCATGTTCGCCATTGATGTGAGAGAAGGTTCTGAGTTTTTGAACGTTAGGTTTGAGATGATGAAGCTCTGTAAGATAAGGTATTTATAGGGTATGGGTTATAAAGCAACTGAAGGGTTTGGTATGAGTCATCAGTAGTTTTAAACGACTGATGACGTGGTATTAACCTTCAGAGGTTGAAACAACTGAAGTCTTGGTTTTAGGCATCAGTAGTTATAAAACTACTGAAGACCATGGTTTTAGCTTCAAATGTTGGAAACAACTAATAACTTGGTGTTAGTCATCAGTAGTTATAAAACTACTGAAGACATGGTTTTGTCATCAGTTGTTGTAAACAGCTGACGACATGGTGTTAGTCATCACTAGTTGTGAAACTACTGAAGACATGGTTTTGTCATTAGTTGTTTAAAATGAAGCATCAGTTTTAGAAACAACTAAAGAGAAAATTCTCATCAGTAGTTTTCGTCAATTCATAGCTTTTCAGCTGTTTCATACTGTCCTCAACACTTACTCATCAGTCTTTTGGCTGTTTTCAGTTGTTTCATAGGACATGAGTACTTATCTGTTTGTACTTATATCAGTAGTTATGACTGTATCAGTTCTTGTAACAGAATCAGTACTTATTTGTGATGTGGTTACAAATGATCATCAGTACTTATTTACTGAGATCATCAGTAGGTATCACTTATTCTAGCTACAACATACCAAGCCTTAACACTAGGTTTTGGAAAGTCGAACTATCCAAAGGCTTAGTAAAAATTTCTGCAAGCTCATTAGCACTAGGCACAAACTTTGGATCAATCAGACCTTTTCAAAACAGTCCCTAATAAAATGATGTCTGATCTCTATGTTGTTTGGTCCTAGAGTGCTGGACAGGATTCTTGACAATGCAATAGCTGAAGCCTTCCATTAATAATGGAGTCTTAGTCTTGTAATGTCATAATCCAAAGTTGGTTCTGAAGCCAGAGTACCTGAGAAGTACAGCTTGCAGCAGCAATGTACTCTGCTTCAGCAGTGGATGTAGCAACAGATGTTTGTTTCTTACTCTGCCAAGAAATTAAACAGTTGCCTAGGAATTGACATCCACCAGAAGTTGACTTTCTGGTTAACTTACACCCTGCATAGTCACTATCAGAAAAAACAACCAATTTGCAAGAGTGTCCAGTGGAATACCATAAACCTAGAGATTGTGTACCTTGCAGATATCTAAAGATCCTTTTGACTGCAATCAAGTGAGACTCTTTAGGAGCAGCCTGAAATCTAGCACAAACACACGTTGCAAACATGATATCTGGTCTAGAAGCTATTAAGTACATCAAGACCCAATCATACATGTGTAAAGTGTTTCATCAACAGCCTTACCTTTCTGATCTGCATCCAGTTGTGTGGTGTTGCACATGGGAGTAGAACAGGGCTTACAATTTTGTAAATCAAACTTATTCAAAAGATCTTTTGTATATTTTACTGATGAATGAAAGTCCCATCAGCCTTTGTTTGATTTGCAATCCTAGAAAGAACTATAATTCTCCCATTGCACTAATTTCAAACTTCTTATGCATTAAATTGGTAAAGTCATCACACAACTGGGGATCAGAGGATGCAAAAATAATATCATCAACATAAATTTGAACAAGTAACTTATTTGATCCACCTTCTTAATGAATAAAGTTTTATCTATGGAGCCTCTAGTGAAATTATTTTGAAGAAGAGAATTTGATAATGTCTCACACCAGGCTCTAGGAGCTTTTTTCAACCCATAAAGAGCCTTATCAAGCTTGTATACCCAATCTGGATGTTTATTTCCTCAAAACCTGGTGGTTGACACACATAAACCTCTTCTTTTATTTTACCATATAAAAATGCACTTTTAACATCCATTTGAAAAACTTTAAAATTGTGAAATGCAGCATAGGCTAAGAACAATCTAATTGCCTCCAGTCTGGCTACAGGGGCAAAGGTCTCATCATAATCAATACCTTCTTCTTGTGAAAACCCCTGAACAACCAGTCTGGCCTTGTTCTTAATAATAAGCCCATTTTCATCTGTTTTGTTCCTAAACACCCATTTAGTGTCTATTGCCCACTTACCTGGGGTAGAGAGAACCAGTTCCCACACTTGCTGTTTCTTGAACTGAAGTAGCTCAAGCTGCATGGCTTCCACCCATCCATTGTCTCTCAAAGCAACATGATAGTTCTTTGGCTCTTGCTGACTAATGAAGAGAGCATAGAAGCACAAGTTAGACAATTGACTTCTGGTTGAGACGCCAGTATTGATACCACCAATGATTTGAGACATGGGGTGATTCTTCAGCTCTTTGTGCACAATAAGATCAGTGCAAGTGTTTGTAGCCGGTTCAGCATCAGCAGATGTTGATTCAGATTCTTGAAACCAAGTATTAGATGGCAAATCAAACGATGTGTGAGGAATCAGAAATCTCATCAGCATTTGTTGTGGATGGAGCTCGTGAAGGTACAGGAACATCAAGTTTAGCAGACTCAGGTAGTTGGTCACTGAACTTGAAAAGGTGAGTATTGATATCATCATCATCTTCAGTACCACCAGGTGGAAGACTTGCTGCAGAAGATGATTTATCCACATGATCTGCAACAGCTGGAGTTGATAAGGAGCATATTGCAGTATGTCCAGATCAAACAACTCCACAGGGTTTTGTGGAATTTAATCCTTAGGAGATTCATTGAATTTCACATGCAAGGTTTCTTCAACTATCTTTGTTCTGCAGTTGAAGACTCTGTAAGCCTTGCAGGTGGATGAATAACCTACAAAATACCCTGCATCCACCTTAGGATCAAATTTGTGGAGTTGACCCTTTATGTTGAGAATGAAACAAGGACATCCAAAGGCTCTGAAGATGAAATCAAAGAGCCAAATGATGTAGAGCTTCATATGGAGTCTTCATCAACCTCTGATTTACTAACACTCTATTCTACACATAGCAAGCTGTATTGACAGCTCCAGCCCAAAAGATCAAGGCAAACCAGAGTCAACCAACATGGACCTTGTAGCTTCAATAAAGTCTTGTTCTTTCTCTCCACTACTCCATTTTGTTTTGGAGTCCTTGGATGCTAAACTGCCTTTTGATTCCTTTTGAAAGATAAAAATCATCAAGTGTATGGTTTTTGATTCAGTACCATTGTCACTCCTTATACACTTGACTGATAGGAATACTGCTTCTCAACTAAACACAAAGTTTGTAATCTTTTGAGCAACCTCATCCTTTGAATGTAGAAAGAAAGTCCATATGAATCTGGAGTAATCATCCACTTACCAAGGCAGTATTTCTTCTTTGCCATGCTCATCACTCTCACAGGACCAATAGATCCATGAGCAGTAACTACAAGCAGGCATGGACTTAGGTTCTTCAATGGGAGGAAGGAGACTTTGTGATGTTTTCCTTCAAAGAAGCAGTGCAAGCTTCATCACAGTGGAACTCCTTTATTGATAAACCTCTCATTAAACGATGGGATCAGCTGATTCCGGTTTCTGAGATTGACATGACCCCGCCTTCTATGCCATAGTTTTAGTTCCTGAAGAGAGGCTTTGGAGAACAGGCATGGATGACCTTCAAATCAATCTTCTTTGACAAATCCAAGGCATACACTCTTCCGATCCTGTTGGCCTTCAGGAGAGTATTTCATCCATTACCTTGTCTATCAACCTCAGAACTTGGGAAGACAAATCCTGCAGTCTGGCTTGTGAAAAGTGCAACATGCCCTTTATCACACATCTGACGACACTCAGCAGATTATCTTGAGATTCTCCACATGGTTGACATCATCAACCGATTTGCCCATTAGACACATATCCTTTCCCAATGATGTAACCTCTGGCATCATTCCAAATGAAACAAATCCCTTCTTTCTCTTGAGAGTTCATTAAGAAGAGAACTGCTCCCAGTCATATGCATAGATCCTCCACTGTCCAATACCAGATGCTCCTTTGGCATGTTGAAGAACCCTGCATAAAAGAAAACTAGTTAGATTTGAGACCAAACCTTTTTGTTTTGGGTCTGTTTTCATCAACAGATGCAACCATAACTGTTTCTTATGATTAACAGCTGAAGAAGGAGATGGTGCTGAAATGGATTCTTTGGATTTGGGCTTGGAATGCCTTTTCAGTGATTTGATCACAGGTGCATCTAGTTGGTTAACTCTCCCCAAAAATGCTGAACCATCATAACAAGTTGTGTCTGATTTGTAGCCAAATCTTCAGTTCTTGTGACATATCAGTACTTGTGTTTGATGAGTTCCCGTGATCCACCATTTCCTCCTTAAAATTAACAGACTTAGTCTGATGTTTATCATGAGGAGCACCATCAGCTGTTTTGTGATGAACCTTATCCTTCTTTTGAATTTGTTGAAGGCTTGGTTTATCACAATGGAATGATTGCGGTACAAACTTGGTCTCAAACTCAGTTTTTATTTCATCCATCTGGATTTTAATGAGCTTATCTCTGTTGAGTTTGGAACCCTTTCTGTACCAACATTCATCAGAAAGATGATTGAATTTACCACATATTTCACATGGCTTATTCTTCATCTTGGATTGATCAACTGCTGATGTGGAAACTACTGAAGGTGTGCTCTTAGTAGTTTCTTCCTTTCAGTAATTTGTTCAGTACTGAAAATCTGTAACAACTAAAGAGTTGTTCTTCAGCTGTTCATTTGTCAGCAGTTGTTAATCCATTTATTCAGCTGATTTGAAATGCTTTTCAGTTGTTGTAACTTGCCCTTCAGTACTTAAGTTACTTTAGGGACAACATCTGAAATACTCAGCTTCATGTGCTTATCAGTAGTTAACCCATCAGCCAATTGACTTGCTGAGGTATCAACCCCATTTCGTCTTGTGATTTTGGGAGATCACTTGTGGATGATGCACATGATAATGTGGTTTGGAGATGCTTTCACTTTCAGATTTTACTATTGTTTTGGAGTAAAATCTGTTGGAGGTGCAATATGGTTGTAACCAATTCCAACTTCACATTCGAAACATATGCTTACTAAGCAGCATTTCAAATCCCTTGCAGGATGACACCCAGTGGTCACACTCAACTTGGGTAACTGCAGTTTTTCTTTGAGTTCCTTATGGTTCTCAAGAATGACCTCTAGCTTAGCCTTTTCATCATTTAATTGGCATTTAAGCTTATAAATCTCATCATCTTTGTCCTTAAGGACAGACTCATATTCAGCTTTTCTTTGGAAATAGTTTGCTCAAGCTCAGATTTGATTAATTACAGCTACATTTGCTTCTCTAATAGAGACAAATGCATCTATGCAAGATTCAGAACAAAGCTTGCCTTAGCCTCAGAGGATATCTGGTTACCTGTGAAAAGATGCATTGGAGCATGAACCCTCAGTAGATTCCAGGCCATGAGAGCTAGATTCCCAAAAGGATGTTCACCACCATGTTGACCATCACAGTAATAATTGCTCAGTACCAGAGAGATCATCTGGTAAACTGCTCCAGTCAACATTACCAGGGGTGAAAAAGCTGTGATGAGGTTGTGATTGAGATGGTAGAGGCTCAGGTAATGCTTGTGGTTGTTGTGCAGTAGGAACTTGAACTGGATTTGGCTGAGGCATGTAATAGTAGGATACGGATATGACATTGGACCCTGAGGGACAAAATATGCAGGCAAAACAGGTTGTGAATGATGACTAGAACTAGCAGGATGTGCCCCCTGTTTTGTGGACTAGTGCTTGGAAAAGTCACAAAGGGTGCAGAGGAGTTAGATCCATGATCTACACTCTATTGAAAGGTGTCCAAGCCTTTGGCATTTGTGACACCTCAACTTACTCTTGTCAAAACCAACTTTGGTTTTGCCAGAGAGTCCTGGAAATTTCCTGCCAGTCCTCTTGTAGAACTTCTGAGATCTAATATTAATCAAGGCCATTTGGCTCAGAATATCCATCTCTTCTAGATCATCATCCTATTCCTTTCAAATTATCCATGATAAAACATAAATTGTCCTATTACAGCCTGAGTGACTATCAACACCAATGAATGCATGATCTGAACTGTTTGAAGAGAAATCTATATGCTCATCATAATTACTTTCAGATGCAGCATATTCTGACTCATGACCAACCAAGGCAGTGTTCCCTGGTACAAAGTCATCAGTGAGCTTTCCTGATGATGCCAGTTTCCTTTTTGCTCTATCTCTCTCTCAATGTAAGCATTTCCCATGAAGTTGGGTGAGGATAGTTTATCCAGATTTGCACTGGAGCGTAGGACAATAGTGTATGTGTCCCATCTCTCAGGCAGTGATCTAAGGAATTGTTGTTCATCTGGCTATTGGTATATTCATGTTTGACCATTTTTAGCTCAGAGATCAAACTGGAAAAATGCTCAAACTGTTGAGTCAGTGTCTCACCCGTCCTATGAGAGAATGTTTCATATTGTTGGGCAAGGATTTCTCTTTTTTTGCTAAGACCTCATCAGTTCACCGAATTGTTCCTTCAGTGCATTCCAGAGGTCATAAGGAGTTTCATAATGCATAAGCCCTGAATAGATTTCATTCGGCAGTGCCATGGCCAGAATTCCATGGGCTTTAGCATCAATCTCAAACAGTTTCCGATCTTCATCTGAGTATTGTTCCTTTTTCTTCGGAACCATTTGATTGGTTTCCGGATTGTCACCATAGGCTTATGTGGACCATGTACCACCGATGTCCAACACCCTGAACTGTTAACAGACAGGTGATGAAGCATTCTTCGTTGCCATATGTTTACTCAGTCCTAACCAGCATCGGAGGCTTGGTTGAAGAACCGGTATTGGAGGGTCATTAGAGGAGTAGTCATTCTCAGATTCAACCAAAATCAATTAAGTTTTAACAGATTTAGAATAGAACACAACAAACCAAATTGAACCAAAGAAAACAGAAAGCAATAAAACGAAAGTAGCAGAAATTCAATTTAACTATAACCGATTCTTGCAAATATGCTAATTCAATCAAATGCATATATCGATTAGCAGTTTCAATGATCAATTGTTAGATTGATCAATGATTAACCTGCTCTAATACCAATTGTTAGGATCAGTGATCTACGTTTGATTGATTAGAGAGAATTGCAGCGGAATCAAACAAAGAATTAGACAATTCACAAGAATACAGCTGATATTCAAAGTAAGAGCAAACGATTATAGAAAGAATTCTGCAAATCAAATATTTCATTCAATACGCGCTTTCGTGGTGGCAAAATGTCACCCATACAATCAGGTCAATCATCCCTTATATAAGAATGTCGTGGTGGAACATTCCTTATATAGGAGATGTGACATCTGCTGATGTCATTTGATAGTGACATCTAACAGAATTATTCAGACTACTGAAAGTTAACACAACTACTGAAGATGTCAAAACAGCTGACATCTTCTTACAAAAATACTAAGTGTTAACTATCACTACAACTACTGAAAAGAAACTACTGAAAAGAAACTACTGAAACTACAACGACTGAAGAACATGCTCTTCAGTCGTTTTACAAATACTGAAACAAAAAAGAAAACTACTGAAAGGAAACCATCACAACAACTGAAGAATGCTTCTTCAGCTGTTGTAACAAACTCTGAAGGCTTCAGTACTTGTACTTGAACTTCAGCTGTTGTCATCAGCTGATGTCTTTAGTCTTTGTACTTCAGCTGCTGATCTTCAGTACTTTAGTCTTCAGCTATTGATCTTCAGACTTTGGTCTTCAGCTATTGAAGTCTTCAGTACTTTAGTCTTCAGCTGTTGAAGTCTTCAGTACTTTAGTCTTCAGCTATTGATCTTCAGACTTTGGTCTTCAGTTGTTGAAGTCTTCAGCACTTTAGTATTTAGCTGTTGAAGTCTTCAGACTTTGTCAAACAGCTGATCAAGTCTTCAGCAGTTGTTATGTCTGTGGGACTTAGAGGTTTTTTCTGATCAGGCTCATTGTTCTTTTGGTCCAACAATATGCTATACCCCGAACATTATGCACGAAGCTGGTTACTAGGCCTGAGGTCTATCAAGACCTCGAACATTATGTACAAAGTTGACTCCAGTACCTGCAAGCAACAAGGATCCTATACGTATGGTCAACCACTAGGATTAGACCCAGTATGCATCCCTCCGGGGTAGTTAACCCGCACACAATTGAGCTAACAACCTCATTGGGTGTGAACCTCCTTTCAGTGCTTGCAAGACTTTCTTACTTTCATTCATTAATGCATGCATTCTTTCATTACATTCCTCTTTTCATTATTTTTCACTTTACATTACATAATACTTCTCACTTCATTCATAAGCATTCAACGTAAAGCCATGAAAAATAAACGTACATAACAAGGAACATAAACATAAACATACAAAACATCACCATACAAGGCACCATCATACATGAGATAACAATCATCGTACATAACTCATACATTATTAAAAGTCAACTTCCTTCACCCCCGGGAACATCTCTAGTCAAAGCCTACATTTCACTTTTTCCCCAAAAATCAGAAAATAATTCTAAGTCTTAGGCGCATGGGCACTATGCAGGTGCATGGCCTTTCAGGCGCATGGAGAACACTTAGGCGCATGGGAAACGTTTAGGTGTATGGGCACTATTGGGACACATGGCCAACACTTAGATGTTTGGGTACATTTGTAGGTGCATGGGCACTATGCAGGCACATGAGTGCCTGGGCGCATCGGCTTTCTAGGCGTGTGCACACTTAGTCAAATTTAGCTTATTTCTAGGCGCATGGACACTATTTGGACGCATGAACTTTGGGCGCATGGGGACACTTACACAGTTTATACCGTTGGGTGCATGGGCCACTATTTGGGCGCATAGGCAGTCTAAGTCACACTTAAACAACTAAATTCAGTCCCCAATCATCACCTAACATGTTCGAAGCTTAATTCTTACATTCTAAGCCATAGAAACACATCATAGCATAATCATAACCATATAATACCCAAATCAAACCCCACCCACAAACACATTCATACACATACATACAAGTGTAAACCTATTTAAATAAAAATGAACATACATGCATTTACAGCCCCAAATCATTTTAAAACAAGTAAAAAGGGGGTTCTAGAACTCACCTCTTACAACTTCAAGTATGACTTCCTTCAAACCCGAATGCTATGAGTTCAATACCTAGAAACCACCAAAAACACACACAATCGAACACATAAACACACAATCGAAGCAAAGGCCGGTTAAGAACGCTTAACACCAAGAATTCTTACCTTAAATATGGATTCTCCTTCTTGTTCTTCAAGACCCGAAAGTTTCAGCTTCTCTTCTTCTTTCTCTCTTCAAAATCCGATTGAAAAAGTGGAGTGCAAGACCAAATGGGCGGCCATACCACCTTTATTCAACAACTTTTCAAAGTTTTTGTCCTTTTGACACTTTTAACCCCTTAGCTTGGGTTAAGTTATATTTCCTTTCTTTTCTTCACTTTTATTCCTTCTTTTGAACCTTTAAAATAACCGGGTGTTACAAGTCCACCCCCTTATATAGATTTCATCCCCGAAACTGTTATTCCTCAAACAAATGTGGGTAATGCTGCCTCATCTCCTCTTCAGTCTCCCATGTAAACTCAGATCCCTTCTTGTGCTTCCACTGTACACGCACAATGGGAACTACTTTATTCCTTAACCTCTTCTCCTTACGATCAATAATCGCCACTGGTTGCTCCATAAAATTGAGTCGTTCATCCACCTCGATATCTTCCAGTGGCACAACCATATCCTCGTCTGCTAAACACTTTCTCATATGAGATACATGGAATGTCGGGTGAATTCTACTTAACTCATCTGGTAGCTCCAATCTTTAGGCCACCTCACCCACTCGAGCAATGATTCGGAAAGGCCCTATGTACGTTGGACTCAACTTGCCCCACTTTCTGAACCGAATGATACCCTTCCAAGGTGAGACTTTCAACATAACTCTATCACCCAATTGGGAGTCAATCGGTCTACGTCTCCTATCAGCATACGACTTCTGCCTATATTTGGTTGCCTTTATGAAGGCTTTGATCTTTTCAAGCTTCTCAGTCGTAGCCTCGATCACCTCAATACTCCCCAACTCCTTCTAACGAATATCACCCTAATAGACGGTTGTTCTACATCCCCTCCCATATAACATGTCATAAGGAGGCATACCAATACTGGCATGATAACTATTGTTATATGAAAACTCAGGTAACGGTAAGTGGTCATCCCAACTTCTCCCAAAATCAATGATGCATGCCCGAAGCATATCTTCTAGCATCTGAATCGTCCTTTCTGATTGACCATCCGTCTGAGGGTGATAAGCCGTGCTAATATGTAACATCGTCCCCATCACATCGTGGAACTTCTTCCAAAACTTAGATGTAACCGGGTGTCACGGTTAGACATAAATAGAAACTGGCACACCATGACGAGTTATAATCTCTTTAATGAATAGATATGCCAACCTCTCGGATGAATATGTCTCGCCAATCAGTAGGAAGTGAGCACTCTTCGTCAAACAATCTACTATCACCCATATAGCATCATACCCTCGGGCGGTACACAGTAGCTTTGTAATAAAGTCCATGGTGATATGCTCCCACTTCCACTCCGGTATATCTATGGTTGGATCTTCCCATACGGCTTCTGATGCTCGGCCTTCACTTGTAAACAAGTAAGGCACTTACTCACATACTCCGCTACATCGCGTTTCATACCCGGCCACGAATAATCCTTCTTCATGTCTTGATACATCTTTGTGGCACCAGGATGAATGGAGTATCAAGTCTTATGAGTCTCATCCATAATCTTTCCACGTATATCCCCATAGTTAGGAATCCACATTCGTCCAAATCGAGTTCTAACACCGAGTGTGTTTTCACCCAACTCCACAACTAGACCTCTCATTATTTGAGAGTTAAGATGATCTTCCTTCAGTGCCTCATCTTGAAACTCTTTAACTCGCTTAATCACATCAGAGGTCATAACCAACTCATAAGCCTTCACCCAAATCGGCTTGGGTCACTCTTTCGGCTAAGGGCATCCGCCACCACATTAGCTTTGCCTAGATGGTAATGGATCTCGCAATCATAATCCTTTATGTGCTCTAACCATCTCCTCTGCCTCATGTTCAAATCTTTCTGCTTGAAGAAGTACTTCAGGCTCTTGTGGTGAGTTCTAAGTGAGTTCTAGTTTGAAATAAAATAACTTTACTTTAGTTTAAAACCATTCTTTACATTCTTACGTGATCAAGAATCATACGTACACATAAATAATATCATTATTATCTTCATCATTCATTCATTAAATTTCATTCTTTCATCTCCAACACCATCAAAACGTCATCACCATCCCCACCACCACAGGTTTGCAACCACCATATCTAATGCAATTAAAACCCCACCACCACCACATCACCATTGGTCTATAACCACCATCTCTAACACCATCTCAATAGTAGTGACGGGCGATGCTTTTGTTACCAAAGGTCTACCAGGTAATGCTTTGTTGGATGGTGGTGGTGGTCTGGGTGGACGATGGTGGTGGTCTAGTTGGATGGCGGTGGTAGTGGTGGTGTAGAATACTAGTGTTTTAAGGTTGAAGATGAAGTTGTGAGTCTCATTTTTCATAAATATTGATTTTTTAATAGTTAGGGTTATTTTGATCATTTTACTAGGAATTAACTATAAAAGATAATGACCATCCATGATTGGGACCTTTTGTGTTATGTCTTGTCAAATATGTGGATCGACCTTGTAGTTTTTCAAACCTAGGGACCAAAATTGAAAACAGGCCTAATCACATGGACATTTCATGTAATTAACTCTAATCTTTTTCTTTTTTTCCTTTTAAAATTACATTTTGGTATGGTCTCTTTGGAAAAGTTGATCGACTTGATCTGGGCCTTATCAACATTGTCGCTTAACTGAATATGGTTTTTAATTTTGGTAACTACTATTCGGACCATCGATGAACGAGTATCAGTTGTTTAGATTGTTTAGGTTGCTTTTATAGATTTGCGTTGTACCACTATCAATTTAGATAGTTTTTTATGGTTCGGGGTTTTGTGTAATACGAGTCCATTTACATTTTAACATAAATTGTTTTCAAAAATAAGCTGGGTCAAGTATAAAACATTTTTGTCCTTATTTTTAGGTAAGTTCGACGTAAATTTTGTTTGAAACTGATATAGTCAATATAATACGTTTTAATTCAACGATATAAAATGAGTTAATCTATGTTTCTATATATTTTTGACTGAAGAAATGATAGTCGGTTTTCATTTTGGCGACCACTACTCGAATCATCAGTAAACTAATATGAGTTGTTTAGATTATTTTTTCTAGATTTTTGCTATGTGTCTATCAATTTAGATAGTTTTTATCATTTAGGGTTCCATGAAAATACGAGCATGTCTGTTTATATTTTGAAATAAGTTTTGTTCGGAAATGAGCCGGGTCAAATATAAAACTTTTTGTCCTTAATTTTTAAGTACATTTTGATGAAAATTTTGTTTAAAAACAAGTAGTGTCAAGTATAATACATTTTAATTCGATGGTATAAATTAAGTTACTCTACGTTTCTACATATATTTATTTTGGAAAAATGTAGGGGCAATCGTAGGTCATTCTTTATCATGACATATATGGAAGCACCACACGTGCTTATTATTATGTACATTTTGAGTTGGTCTACAATTGATGTAAATTTTGTTTGGAAACTTGTCAAATATAGTATGTTTTCATTCGACGATATAATTCAAATTACTCTATGTTTCAAACTAAATTTAGTTTGAAATAAGTTGGGTCAAATGTATTGTATCTTTACCAGTCGAGTACAACGCCGCCGCAACACAACATTTTAAAAACTAGTCTTATTTAGTTACATGTTTTCATTTTACATTAATTATCTACTACATTCAAGGGTTGCGTTATTTATTCATCTACTAATTTAAATTGTTTATGTTTTTAAATAATTCAATATTTAAATCGTTTTACATTAATTATCTACTACATTCTAGGAACATGATGTATCAACAAACTTCCCCTTGAACCTAATTTATCCTATTTTTTAACACTCTCCATATGCTCTTGGAATTTCTTGTACTTCTCTTCTTTAGTGACTCCCACGTGGATCTTAAACGCGAAGCAGAGCCACATAACATGTTGGAATACTAGAGCTTGTACAATATCTTGCGTGTCATAGAACAGTGGCCACTTGTATACAGTGTAAACATCTTCAGCAGACAAGTATGTAAGCCATATTGGGTCAATACCCTGATAGTCTCGATCTTACCTTTTTTGTTCAGAACTATCACCGCTTCCCCCGTCCTCCAGTCATAATACCACCATTTGAAGTGTGGAGTGAAGTCTTGAGGCCTCTCCCGTAAAGGAATCTTAGACATTATGCGTCGGGGATTCAACACCACCTTAGGCCTTCCAGATATAGGATCAACTTCAGTCTTATGAATGAACCGCTTAGGTTGTTGAGGTCTAAACTTTACTCATCTGGTGTGGTATTCTTTCTTCAATGATTTCTCAAACCATCCCGACATCTTCCTTGGGTTGCATACAAAATATCTAAACAAGCCAATCTATTTAGCTCAAAACTAGGAAGAATCTTCAGATCATGTGGATATTTGAAGTACTCAATTCCCTTCTCTTTTTTCACATCATATACATCCAGATCTTCAAAATAGGCCCAATCGATGATATTTCCTGACACTTCCTAATGTCTCTTTACTCGATAAAGTTTGGTGTAGGCATTCAGCTTTGGAGGTGCACGTTGGGCCTTCATTTCTGATAGACAAGCTGCTAATTCAGCCTTCTTTAGATCAACATTAGCATCTGTAGCTTAGACTTTACTTTCATCCTTTTATTTCTCTTTCTCTATCTCATCAAGCTTTACACATGTATCACTGCCAAATGTTTCACCCAAGTCGGGGATAACGTTGCCCTCAGGGTCAGTGTACTGAGGATAGTAATCAGACGTGACATCCTCGATCTCAATCTCATCCACACCTTATAGCTCCTCATCACTCAAAACATCTACTTCTGGAGCATCTCTGACAAGCTCATCTGGATTTAGTCTAAACATATCAACGAGCTACTCATCGGTCAGATCATGAATGTTTTCTCCTTCCTCTGGAGTGTAGCTCATAGATCTTCTCACAATCCCTTGCAAATCAAGAATCATAGTTAGTTGAGTCTTGACTTGCTAAAGGGGAACAACATCATAATCCTCAGCCTGTGGAGCTTCATTTTTGCCCTGATCATGTGTTTCTTCAGCTGGAGGTGGGGAGGACGCGACTCTTTTGGAGCGCCTCTCCTTTTCTTCTTGATTTGAGGCTGATGCAGATGCATCACCTTCTTGATCATCCTCATCATCATCATCCCTTTTTTCCTTTCCACTTCCTCTAGCTTCCTCTTCATCATCATCTTCTTCTGATTCATCATCTGTCAACTCATCATCATCATTTCCACCATCATCTCCATCATCTTTAATCTTTAGGGGCTCGCCCTTTGTTCCCTTCAATCTCAGCATAAGCTTTTTGTTCTTTTCACTAACCCCTCAATTCGCCTGACGGATGCCATCACAAGCTCATATTGAGCCTTCAAGGCATGGTGAGCTCGAACTAACGCTCTCTCATGAGCAGCGTTCTTCTCTGTAAGCTGAGCAATATGCTTGCCTTGTGCGGTATTGACAACCATTAGCTGATTCATCTGGTTGGCTCTCATATCATCTATCGATATCAGCTTGAGCACCAATCTATTTAGGCTCACCAACTGTTCCTCTAGCCCAACAGTGGGTATATTAGAGCCTTGTGCAGGTGGGAATTAGGTGGATGTGCCATCTTGAGGAGTAGTGGGTGTAGTGGTGGATGTGGTATAGACGGGAGTAGGATGTGGTATAGGTGGGTGTGCCATCTTGAGGATCTGAGTATAGCTGATTTCATGTCTGAACTCCCGATAGAAGATCTCCGATGATGTTGTCTAGGGGATGATGCATATTAACTCGAGTTCCGGGAGTGGTGGGAACAACTACCTCATTATCTAGATTTTGAATCCGAGGTTTAGTTTCTATGACCGCTGGAGTATTGGGTTCAGAGGTTCTAGTTGCATTACGATCAGATGCTTGTGTACTTTCAATAGCTGGAACTTGTTTCTCCTGGTCCACATTTGCAGTCTCTACTTACTTCATCATCAGAGGAAGACTCACTTACCTCAACCTCTTCCCCTGATGGGCTAGAAGTATCGTCTAATGGAACTGATGTTGTCGAGTCTAGAGTAGGAGTATTCAGAACATCGTACATCATTTGAGCAAATATCTCATCATCAGGATGAGAAGGAGATAGATTGAAGGACTTCAAAAATCCATTATAGTCAAAGAAGAAGGAAGGTCCTTTGCCAGCAAGGGGGTGGTGTATCTTTGGACATCAACATTGCACCACACTTCTACCTGACCCGTTGAGTTGTTATAAACTCTCTTGTCTCGTATATTAATGAGAAAGATACCTTCTTCTGTTTTCTCATAAAACTTCCCAGTCTAAGTTTTCTTTAACAGCATGCACGGTGGTCCAAATGGTTCTAGATACTCCAAGTTTGGTTTACGTCACTGGAGCAATTCATAACATGTTTTTCCATGACGGTTGACCACTAAGACTCGATTGAGAGTGTAGCATGCATTAGCCACTACCTCGTTCCAAAATTGAATAGGTAGTTTAGAGTCAGCTAACATTGTCCTTGTTGTCTCTATCAAGCTCCGATTGTTTCTTTCAGCAACCCCTTCATCTGTGAAGTGTAGGCAAAAGTAAATTGATGAACAATTCCTTTCTCTCGACATAATGCCTCCATCCACTGATTCTTGAACTCTGTTTTGTTGTCTGATTGAATCTTTCTTACTTTTAGCTTGTAGAGTGATTCTAATGTAGTGACCATATGCTTGAATGATTTAAATGTCTCTGACTTGGCTTTTATAAACATCACCTAAGAGAATCTTGAGTAATCATCAGTTACTACAAAGCAGTACCAATCTCCAGCAATGCTCTTTGTGCTAACTTGGCCAAACAGATCCATGTGTAGAAGCTCGAGAGGAATGTCGATAGAATTAAGTTTCTTTGCTTTGTGAGACTTCTTGGTCTGTTTCCGTTTCTTACATGCTATGCAGAAATCTTAGAGCTAGAAATTCTTGACTGTAACTCGATTCACCAAATCATTATGAACCAGATGATTCATCTTCCAGGGATGAATTTGTTGGATCTTGTATGCCCAAGACACATACAAGATTGATGTGGTTAGTACGTTATGATCCAAGTCGGGTTATACCCAATAACAAGTTAAAAAAACACCAATAAATATTTATTTGTTGATGAGATCATACAATAAATATTGACACCAATTTAGAAAATGGGTTTTGTAAAACGTTGCTTTTGTAATGGAACAACATTATATGGATAATTTGATTATGAGAAATTATTTGTTTCATTATTTAAGTTAGTTAAATAATAACAAATAAAAGTGTGTTAATATTATAAAATTAAAAGTGGTTTTAGTTTTATAAAATTATGGTTAAAGAGTGCATTTTCTATAAAATTACAAAATGGGGGGAACCCATTTTGAATGCCTATTTTTCAGCTGCCCTTGTGGGTTCTTGGAATCCTTTTTGTCTTGATAAAATACAAGATATTAACCACTCTTGCACTCTTCCCTTTAGCACACTCTCTCACACACATGCAAAGAACTCTCCTCACTTCATTCCTTGGCTGAAAATTTTGAATTAGTTGGCTGGATTTGAAGGTTTTCTTGGTTGATTTTCGGATTCACAAGAAAGAGTTGAGATTTGGTGTCCTACTACCTAACAAGTAAGGTGTTTGCTAAGGCTTGTGGGTATAAAAACTTGAGGCTTTCTCTCTTGGGGGTTGGACATTAAAGAGCATCATCATCTTCATCTCATCCATACTTCATCATCTTGTTCTTGAAAGGTAGTTTCAAGAACACCCTATGGTTGCATTTTCGTTTTTGATAGCATGTTATTTCACATATATTAATGATCCTTGTTTATGGGTTTTGCCTTTGGCATAAATGGTTAAATATTTCAGATTGTTAAACATACTTTAAGGTGTTGTTTATTTTTTGGCAGGAAAATATCTGCAGTCTGCGAACCACATTTGCAGACATCTGCAGCAGAAGAGGTGGACCAAATGTCTGCAGTCTGCAAGAAAAAGACTTTTTGTTTTGTTTAACATCTGCAGAATGCTAAAATATTCTAATACAAACCATGTACAAACTAATCATACAAATCATGTACCAAACAACTAAACCAATTCATTTCTCATACAACCATATACAAACTAATCATACAAACAAACTAATCATACAAACAAACTAATCATACAAACAAACTAACCATATACAAACTAATCATACAAACAAACTAATCATACAAACAAACTAACCATATACAAACTAATCATACAAACAACAAACAAACAAACTAATCATACAAACAACAAATATGCCGGTAGTTTTCTCTCTTCCGACGAGTAGCTACGGCGATCTGCCGGCGATGATGCATAGCAGCCAGAGTAAGACGGTGAACACCAGGAGGAGTAACATGTCGAGGTGCCGTCGTCGTCGCCGGAAAGCCAAAATCGGCCAGTAAATCCAGCAAGAAAATGCTCCACCAGCCATCATCAGCTTGCCAGTGGAAGTATATTGTACCATCACCACACCACATAGGCCATCCGCCTTGCAAACACACAATCCACCGGTTAATCGGATCCGATCGCCGGAAAACAACGATATCCATTTCCAGATGGTGAAACTCACCGCCCCACGGTCGAGACGGTTGTGAAGGGGAGTAGGGGAGGTGGGTATATGGGGAAGAGAGTGTTAAGGCTGAAATGAAGATTCAGAAGAGGTTAGAAGAGGTTATGAAGACATTGTTCCACCTCTTCTCTGTGCAGAGGTGAGGAAGATGTTTTTTAATGAAACGTCTTCTAGAAAACAATAGTCTGTGAAGTAAAAACCTCTTCCCGTGTCTGCGAGCGCGCAGATGAAGAGGTGGGGAAGTGGTTTTTTTTCAAAAAACAAACACCCCCTAAACCTTATATCCGCTACATTTTTATAGTTTAAATGATTAAACTAGCTTTGATTAACATGTTACAAAACCCAGCACCATTCTCCTATGCTAGGAGACTGAATCCCTCTCTGTTGCCTTTGACAAGAAGCACTGTGCTGTAGACTCAGTTGTGGAGGCTTTTGATAGATCCAAGACAGACAAATCGTCATATCTTGAAGCTGACATTAGAATTTTATCCTCCTCGATAACATACTCCTTCTTCAACATGTAGGACTTCTTGTTGTCAAATACAACCTTAAATCCCTTATAACAGATTTGGGAGACAGAAATACCTTGTCAAACTTCACTTTCTCGTTTCCCACTTCGCCTTCAGCGGTGATGTAACCTCCTTTATTCCTAGCGAATGATATGTGTCCCCCTTTAGTTTGTTTGACGTTGAAAAGGAGAGACGAATTCCCGGTCATGTGCCTAGAAGCCCCACTATCAGTAATCTAGGTATTAGTGATAGTGCTATAGCGCACACCCTGCACATACAAAAAAATTGATTAGTTCAGGTTTGGGACCCAAGCCTTAACTGGTTGGGTGTCCCAGAGTTATCATACATCATGAACTCAACCCACTGTCCTTCAGAGGATGAGGGCACATCTTTCTTCTTTTTGGTCTCACTATCAGACATATTACTTGTTTTTTTCTTCCATAACCCAGGTTTGTGTAAGGCCATCTTGAGGTAAACAAACGACTCCCTTATGGTTTGAACTTTAGGTTCACTAATAATCTTAGGTGTAACCTTAAAAAATCTTGGTTTTTCATCAAAAAGTTTAATTTTCTTTTTAGGTGTCTGATAATGAGGAAAATTTGGAGAGATATGTCCTCGTTTTCCACAACTATAGAGGATCTCCCTTCGACTATGTTTGAGGAAATTTTTGATGTGTGGTTAAGTTTGGTCGGGGTTTTAGATATGTCCGGTTGGTTTGTTTCTTTTCCTTTGTAGATGTTTCACCTTCTATAACAAACTTAATGGTTTTGACATTTGAACACCTTTCATTTTCATTTTATTAGGATTTTGATGATTAACACGTTTAAGGTTTATTGGGTTATACCTTTTAGGTTCTGAATTAGATGTTTGTGAACCTAACCCTAGTTTAACCTTTTCAATTTTATCACCCAAATCCTTAACAGGTACCTTATCTTTTCATTCCAAAGTAGAATCCTTCTGTTTAGTGACAGATTTCACTGGTTTATCCGTAGAATCTGGATCATTGACCAGTGGAGTAGACACCACATGATCCTTTAAAGGGTTATTATTAATTGGTCTACATTTAGTGTTCAAAAGATTGCATGTGATGGCGGTACTACCTTATAACCTAGACCTCCCCGGCATTTCGTTCTTTCACTAGGTTCTGAACCATGTGAGAAGAACTTGCCAAACTGTGCAGTTTTTGTTTTAATGATTCAACTTCACTTGCAAAACTGCTTTTTCCTTTTTAGTTTCCTCTAAAGAATTTAAATAGAACTTGATGTCATTTGATTGATTTAAGGCAACAACTTCGATTTCCCTTAGAAAATCTTGGTTTTTCATCAAAAATTTCAAATTTTTAGGTGTCTGATAATGAGGACAATTTGGAGAGATATGTCCTTGTTTTCCACAACTGTAGCAGGATCTCCCTTCGACTATGTTTGAGGAAAGTTTTGATGTGGGGTTGAGTTTGGTCGGGGATTTAGATATGTCCGGTTGGTTTGTTTCTCTTCCTTTGTAGATGTTTCACCTTCTTTAACAAACTTAATGGTTTTGACATTTGAACACCTTTCATTTTCATTTTATTAGGATTTTGATGATTAACACGTTTAAGGTTTATTGAGTTAGACCTTTTAGGTTCTGAATTAGATGTTTGTGAACCTAACCCTCATTTATCCTTTTCAATTTTATCACCCAAATCCTTAACAGGTATCTTATCTTTTGATTCCAAAGTAGAATCCTTCTGTTTAGTGACAGATTTCACTGGTTTACCTGTAGAATCTTGATCACTGACCAAAGGAGTAGACACCACATGATCCTTTACAGGGTTAATATTAATTGGTCTACATTTAGTGTTCAAAAGGATTGCATGTGATGGGGGTACTACCTTATAACCTAGACCTTCCCCAGCATTTCGTTCTTTCACTAGGTTCTGAACCATGTGAGAAGAAGTTGCCAAACTATGCAGTTTTTGTTTTAATGATTCAACTTCAACTTGCAAAACTGCTTTTTCCTTTTTAGTTTCTTCCAAAGATTTAAATAGAACTTGATGTCATTTGATTGATTTAAGGCAACAACTTTGGTTTCCCTTAGTTGTTTCCCTAATTGTTCTATCTTTTCTTTGAAGCTACACTCATGATGTTTTAAAACACGATTTGCTTCAGTGTAGAGTTGTAGATCATTTACTAGATTATCATTATGTTCTAATAACCTCAAAAAATTTAAATCAATGCTTTCCCTAAATTTATCACATTCAGTACATGCATGTTTTTCAAATAATTCGTCTTTAGAACATACCTGTGTAGAACCAGACGAATCAGCCATCAAAGCAGTGTCAGACTCTTCGGTGACTGGAGATTCTGAGTTGTAGCACTAAGCTCTTCTTCAACCAATTGATCAACAACATCCATAGCTTTTTCGATATCTGAAAGTGTATGCTCAGCTATGATGTCTCCTTCACTTGCAGATTCATCATCCAAAGTATCAACTAAAGCAATGTTTGATTCACCCTTAGAAACAAATCAGAAGACCAGTCTTGTCCTTCATCACTTGTGCAACCAAATCCTTAGACTCTTTACTTGAAGATGAAGCTCCAATCTTATCCTTGTCAGTTAAATTTCAGAAAAGGATTTCCATTTCCAGTCTTCATTGGCTTTATGCACTCACATTTGAAGTGCCCCTTTTCATCACAATTGAAACACGTGACTTTGGTTTTGTCAAATACAAATGTCGTATATTTAGTGGCAACCAAATTTTGCCCTGTCTTTTTAACAAACTTCATGGCTCTTCTACAGCAGTAGCCAAGGTCCACATAATATCCATGCGTTCTAGCTCAGTTTCATCAACTTCCTCGTAGTCCTCGTCAGCAAGATGACAGTTTCCAATCTTACCAGCAACTAATCCATCATAAGATTGAACAACAGTAGCTAGAAGGTCCATGTGCTCTTTAGCAACTTCCACGATGACATTTCCGAGATTCTCGGTCTTCAACTTAGTAGTATTTGCCTCAGGAACTATGTATTGGGTTTCAGAAGACCCAGATGTTACTGTTCCTGATACACTACTTTGGGAAGGAACAGAAGAGCTACACACAACGCCGTTTGTAGTGGTGTGCCTGAAGCAGCCAGAGTTGGAACTAAATTCTATAGTGCAGGATTCTGAACATAGGATATTTTCTTTGACTTGTATTTCATATGTAGTTCTTCCTCCCTTAACTTGAAAATGAAATCATTTATGTCTAAAGTAGCAAGAGTGTCGTTTTGTCTCAGATTAAACACAAATGGATCTGATTTGTCTGGCAGACCATCAGCAAAACTAGACTTATCTTCCATGTATGTAGTCACACCATGAGTGTGCAACTCACTCATCAGATGATAGAATTGATCAATGATATCATCCAAGCTCTCATTCCCAATCGAAGAGAAATTATCAAATTCCTTCTTCAGAACTTTTGCCTTTAGTGCTTTCAGAGTTGTATTTCCTTCGTATCCCTTTTCCAAGGCCTCCCGTAATTTCTTAGACTACTTGTTCTCAAAGAACTGGTGAAATATGTCCTTAGGTATAGACTGAGTCAACAAGGCGTATGCTTTCTTTTTAGCATTATGCAGAGTCTTCTAGGATACACACATTCCTTCCAAAGTCAATTTAACTCCATTAGCACTGACTGGTAACGTGTAACCAGTCTCAATGGATGTCCAAAGGTTTGGGTTAACTCCATTCAAGTATATTTCAAACCGTAGTTTCCACTGTGGGTATTCATCCAAAGTTAACAGCTTTGGCGGTTTGTTGTGATTTCCAATCTCATTCTCCAGAAGTAGAAGGTTCTGGATACGCGAGTTCTTTCCAGCATGAATGCAGTAAACTGTCTTCCATTGCTTTAAACTTGGTAAACTTAGAATAGCTTAGATTCACTCGTGCGAATGAGCTATGTGAATGGGTCAGCGGTGTGAATGAAGGATACGAATGAATTCAATCAGGCGATTGGATTCATTCGTGCGAATGAGAGATACGACTGAGTTCAGTCATACGAATGAGAGTGTACGAATGGGTTCAGCTGTACGAATGGTCCAATCATGCGACTAAAGGCTGTTGTGTTTGAAAAATTGAATATTTGAACACTTTGACACAAAATACGAATTTTCCAGAAACCCTAATATGTTGTTTGATGAAAAATCGAAACTTTAACACTTTCAAACATCAAAAACACTTTTTGGACCAAAGAGGTGACTCTTTTGATCAAAAACGTAGGTTTTAACACCAAAACCAATTGAATTCATGCTTGACGGGTTTGCTAGAACACAAAATCCATGTTTAACCTTTTAAACATTCTGAAAAACGCAGCGGAAATATGGCTTTTAAAACGATTTTTAAAGCTGAAAATCTTATCTTCTATATGTTCATATGTTATGAAAAACAAACCCAAATCATGAGGATCATTCTTATGTGAATAGACAAGCTATGTCAATACATAAACGTACATAAAATCACAGCTTGAACAAGCTGTGACAACTACCTTGTTCCAGCACCAAATGTCGACAAAATGGGATGTTTGATGCTTGTTCTTTTGGCCAAGACTTCAAGGAGGAGTCCTCAAGTGCTTATACCCCAAGCCTTGTGAAGCATACACAACTCTTGCTAGGGAGAGATCACCAAATCAAGACAAAAAAACTTCTTCAAAAGCTGCTGCCCAGCCGAGACGAGACAAGAGAGAGTGTTTTTTGAGAGTTTTTGTCTTTCAAAGTTGCATGTAATGTGTGTGGTAGATCAGATTTTTGAGTCCAAGACCAAATTAAATGTGTGTTGGTTGTCAAAACTAGTTTGGTCCAATAGGATGAGAGGGGAGGGGCGGCCAAAAGGGGTTAAAACCCTTTTCCCTCTCAAAACTATCACACATTAAAATGTCACTTATACTAGACATATAATTAATTGTATGTACAAGATATATAAATATAATTACATACTTATACAATTAACCATTTAATTTATAAGCTGTAATTTCTCACTTATTATTGGTGTCATCTAACTAATTTAAACAACACATCAAATAATATTGTTGAACAAAATATCCTAATAAGTTGTTCCCACTTACATGCAACTTATTTAGAAAACCCATTTTCTAAATTGGTGTAAATATTTAATTGGTGTTTGCCAAGCTTGTTGTTGGGTATAACCCGACTTGGATCATAACGTACTAACCACATCAATATTCTAAGTGTCTTGGGCACACAGAATCCAACAATCTCCCACTTGCCCAAGATTCATAGAAGATTGATGCAAGCAGTAAATACCACCTAACAACGGTTCACTACCCTTAATACGCATGACTTGTAGCCATTCAATAACATCATCCCTTTCAAGTACCCTACTTGAAATGATTTAGGTGAATCAATCATCTATCCTTTTGTTTCAGATGTCATGTCAAATCCAAGAACACAGAATGATCATTTCTTGTTGATGTAACTTATCAGGCCTTAGACATCTAACTCTCAACGAATAAGAGGAACAAATTCCATCTTGACTACATATGTTTCTCACAGACACCTCATGTCATACCTGAATATACCCTTATGTACTGTCCACTATTTCAGAACAGTGAAGAAGAAGCTCAAGGTATAATACTTGGTGAATATCAAAACCAATATGTATCTCAGGTCGGAGGATACCAAATGATATTCGCCTTTACTCAAAATTACTTATGATCAATCAATAGATTCCATGTAGTAAAATTTGAGATGCGGGTTAGTCCAATATTTGTATCCCACAAATATCTATGAACCTTGGTAGCAACCCATTGCTCTATATTCATCCTTATGAATATCAACCAATCCAAGTTCATAATAGTCTTACCTTCAAACTTGTTCCCACAAGTGTGAACGACTACGGACATTTAGAGTAAACATTTTACTCATGGATTAAACATGCTAAATTGGAATATTATTTGAAACATTATAACCAAATAATTTTATTCAAATAATAGAAAGTTCCACATATCCAAATACAAAATTTATAGATCAAATCCAATCACTAGAATATCGAAGTCCCATGGCACAAGTATGACATTCATGCTTTGCCTTTTCAAGGAGCTTCGTGAGAGGATCCGCAACGTTTTGATCCGTGTGAACTTTGCGAATACATATCTTTCCTTTTCAACTTCATCTCGTATGTAGTTGAATCTCCGCTCAATATGCCTAGTCTTTTGATGAGCACGGGGTTCCTTGATTTGTGCAATCGCACCCTCGTTATCACAAAAGATCTCTAGGGGGTCCTGAATGGAGGGGACAACCCCTAGATCGGCAATGAATTTCTTTAACCATGCAGCTTCTTGAGCTGCCAATGAGGCGGCGACATATTCTGATTCTGTAGTTGATAAAGCCACCACATCCTGCTTGGAGCTCTTCCAAGAGACCGCTCCTCCATTCAGAATGAAAATGTATCCCGATTGTGACCGTGAATCATCACGATCGGTTTGGAAACTCGCATCCGTGTAACCTTTTACAACGAGTTCCTCGTCACCAGATCCATAGATCAGGAACATATCTCTTGTCCTCCTTAGGTACTTAAGTATGTTCTTAACAGCCATCCAATGACTGTTTCCAGGATTCTGCTGGTAACGGCTTGTCATGCTTAAGGCGCATGACACGTCCGGTCGAGTGCATATCATTGCATACATGATGGATCCTATAGCAGATGCGTATGGGATTGCCTTCATTTTATCTTGCTCTTCCTTTGAGCTTGGACATTGAGTCGTACTCAATATCGTTCCTCTTTGAATAGGTACGGTACCTTTCTTAGAATTCTCCATCTTGAACCTCTTCAAGATTTTATCAATATATGCACTTTGATTCAAACCAATCAACCGCCTTGATCTATCCCTATAGATCTTTATTCCCAGAATATAGGCGGCTTCACCAAGATCCTTAATGGAAAAACAACTTCCAAGCCAGTTTTTTACACCTTCCAAGGTCGGAATGTCATTTCCAAATAGCAGTATGTCATCAACATACAATACTAGGAAAGTTATTATGCTCCCACTAGCCTTCTTATATACACATGCTTCATCAGCGTTTTTGATGAAGCCAAATTTCTTGACTTCCTCATCAAAACGATGATTCCAGCTTCTCGATGCTTGTTTTAATCCATAGATTGATTTCTTTAACTTGCATACTTTATTAGGATGTGTTGGATCGACAAAACCTTCAGGCTGAACCATATAGACATCTTCCTCAAGGTATCCATTTAGGAAAGGGTTTTGACATCCATTTGCCAAATCTCATAATCATAATGAGCAGCTATGGCAAACAATATCCTTATAGACTTTAGCATCGCAACAGGTGAGAAGGTTTCATCATAATCAACCCCTTGAGTTTGAGTGAAACCTTTTGCTACAAGTCTAGCTTTATAAGTATCCAAGTTTCCATGCATATCTGTTTTCTTCTTAAAAACCCACTTACTTCCAACTATCTTGGAGTTAAGAGGTGGTACAACCAAGTCCCACACTTGATTGTCATACATGGATTACATCTCAACGTTCATGGCTTCAAGCCATTTGTCACAATCCGTGTTGGACATTACATCATGGTATGTGGTTGGTTCATCAGAATCTATCACATAGCATCCATCCATGAAAAATCCATATCTTTCAGGTGGATTACTAGTTCTACCACTTCTGCGAACGTGTTGTGTGTATTGATCAACCACTTGATCATCCTCAACATCCTCATGTTGAGTGCTAGTTTCAACCAAACGTGCATCGGGCTGTGGTTCTTGATCTTCCTCAAGATCCACTGTTCTACTGCTAGCTCCTTCCATAAGGAACTTTGCTTCTAAGAACTCACCCTTTCTGGCAACAAACACCTTTTGTTCCATTGGATCATAGAAATAATATCCCATAGAATCTCTAGGATATCCAATAAAGATACACTTGGTGGATCGGACATCCAATTTGTTTGGGGTGGGAGTCTTAACATAAGCCTCACATCCCCAAACCCTTAAGTACGATAGGGATGGAACTCTTCCATGCCACATCTCAAAAGGTGTCCTTTCCACCTTTTTGGTTGGGGCCATGTTTAGAATACGAGCCGCGGAGAGCAAAGCGAAACCCCAAATGATAGAGGTAATGTGCTTCTAGCCATCATAGATCAGACCATATCCAATAAGGTTCGATTCCTCCTCTCAGACACACCATTATGTTGTGGTGTTCCAGGTGGTGGAGTGAGTTGTGAGACAATCCCACAACTCCTAAGATGATCTTGATAGGCATCACTTAGGTATTCACCTCCTCTATCGGTGCGAAGAACTTTAATTGACTTGTTGAGTTGATTTTCTACTTCATTCTTGAAGATTTTGAACATTTCAAAAGCTTCATCTTTGTGCCTTAATAAGTACACATACCCATAGCGACTATAATCGTCGGTAAAGGTAATGAAGTATTTATCACCATTCCTAGTTTGGCTTAAAAGGACCACATACATCCGAATGTATGATTCCTAATAAATCCTTTGCCCTTTCGGTAGTTCTACTAAAGGGTGCGTTAGTCATCTTACCTTGTAAACAAGATCACAAACATCAAATGAATCATATTCATTTGTTTTTAAAAGACCATTCTTTTGAAGTGTTTGTAACGTTTCTTGTTTATATGGCCAAGACGACAATGCCAAAGATAGGTATCACTTAAGTCCAACTTGAGTTTCTTGGTGTTAGTTTGGTACAATGAACTATTTAAAGTATTTTCATGAACCAATTCATAAATACCATTAATGGGAATAGCTTTAAAATAGAACATTCCATTAAAAGAAACATAGATATTTTCCTCAACGAATGATAATACATATCCAATTGTTTAACAGGGCTACAGAGATAATATTCCTAGTCAAACTAGGAGCATACAAAACATTGTTCAAAATTACTTCCAAACCATTTGGAAGTTTCAAGATGTAGTCACCACGGACTCTACTTGAACTTTAGCCCCATTGCCCATGTAGAGGCTCACATCCCCTTTCTTGAAGTCACTACTTCTTTGAACCCCTGCAACAAATTGCAAATGTGAGTTCCACATCCGGTATCTAATACCCATGTGTTAGAGGATATCATGTTTAAATCAATATGGATCATGTATATTGTACCTGAGGTCTGCCCGGCATCCCTCTTTGCTTTCAACTCTTGGAGATGGACAGGACAATTCCTTGCCCAATGTCCAATCTCCCCACACTTGAAGCATGGGTCATTGGCAACCTTTTGCTTCTTCTCTTGTGGTTTGGGAGGCACCCTTGCCACCCATTTCCCTTTCCCAAAGTAGGTCCCTTACCCTTGGCAACCTTTGCCTTAGGTGCGGGACGAGGCCTTTATTGTTCCCACCTTCATTGATGGTGAGAACGGGTAAAACCCTTTTACCCATGGCCGCCTCGGCCGTTTTGAGCATTGAGTGAAGTTCACCAATGCTTTTGTCCCATGCATTCATGTTGTAGTTCAACACGAATGTCTCGAACCTCTTGGTAAGGCCATTGAGGATCAAATCCGTGGCCAATTCCTTCGAGACGGGACAATTAAGCCTCTCGAGGCGGTCAATGTGACTTTTCATCTTAAGTACATAAGATGAAACAGATTGGTTGTCGTCCATACGACATGCATGGAGCGCTCGAACCGTTTCGAAGCGCTCAACCTTGCTTGTTGTTGGAACGTTTCCTTCAGCTGGGTTATCATGTCATAAGCCCCGTGGTGTTCATACTCTTTTGGAGATCCGGAGTCATGCTCGCTAGCATGAGACAAGACACTTGGACGGAGTCCTCAGTGTATTTCAGCCAATCATTAAAGGCCTCCTCATCATCCTCGCTAGGTTGATCGGGGATAGGGTCGTCTAAAACATACGATCGTCTCTCTTGCTTGAGAACAATTCTCAAGTTTCTATACCAATCGATGAAGTTGTTATGGTTTAGACGTTCCTTTTGGAGGATCGCTCGTAGAGATTGGTTGGACGCGGATGAGTTATCGGAATTATCATTATTAGAGGCCATCTACAAAATTTAACAAAGTTTATTTAGTATTTTCGATATTGTAATTTTAATAACAATGTCTTACAAGACTTTTCATATAAAATCTAGAACCCAATATTACATTAAATTGTGGTTAGGTGACCTTTATCCCACGTTTTAAATTAATAAGGTGGTCAACGTTTGACGATTGCAACCATTTGCAACTTCTAGAGGTATGGGATCGACTCTTGAACATCATATGTAAAGTCGGCATGAAAATCCCATCAACACCATTTGGAAACCACATTGTAGGTGATCCATTTAACATGGTTTGCAAATCAAGACATCCTACTTACACCCACGTGTGAGTTTGCCAAAACAAATGGTTAGGTGACCTTTATCCCATAAGTAAGGCATTCTCACCTCAAATCACAAGTTCCCTCAAAATGGTTGGGTGACCTTTATCCCACTAAGAGTTCCCAAGTGACTCAAGTGTTGTGTAAAAGGACGGTGTTGATCTCGTTTTAAAATATTAGAGATTTCTTAATTCTAGTTTAGTAAATCCTATGTACTTGTATTTGCATGCTTTCAAATACAAGATACCTTATGGTTCTTTGATTAAAACCAATTTTAATCTTTAAAGTCATTAAACCATTTTAATTACTTTTATTAATTTAAGAACCAATATTTTCAGCTTGTTAAGTTTCTAATGAGTTGTAATGAATATCCAAGTACTAACCAAACAATCAAACAACAAACAATCAAACAAGCATATATATATACAAACATGAGTGCATAACCATAGCTACTAAGTTGACAACACTGTTTGTCATCACAAGTGTTGTCATAAGGTCTTTTCTAAGGTTGAAAAACACTAAATCCAGGTCATCTTAGACCTCACTTGAACTTGCATCCATATGCTTCAAGTTCCATGTCTTTGATGTCCATCTTTGGGTCTTGAACTTGTGCATCTTCCTTTTACAAAATTGTATCCTAATACATTTTTCTAATAAAAGAAATGCACCTAATCTATTACAAACCAAATGAATGAATAATTACAACCCAAATAGTGAAACAAAATAACAACCCAATTGAATGAAAGAATACAACCAACACAAGCATCCAAAACATCACAAGGTCAAAGGCTAGGTTATGCACACTATCATCAAATGATCATAACATCAAAACATATAATGAAACCCCTTTTAAAACCACCAAATTTCAGCCAACACAAACTGAAACTTTTGGTTTTAAACATTGTCTAAACAATCAACACATCAAAATATGTATCTTTCAAGATCTAATCACTAGCATGTGTGATACGATCTTGAAAGTTGGGGAATCATTCAACCAAACAATAACAGCCCAAAATCAGTCTATAACTAGTTTATAAACATCCTTAAAACAAAATTTAAAGAACATAACAAGCAATTCATCCACATAACCGGCTCTAGATACCATTGACGGGTTTGCTAGAACACAAAATCCATGTTTAACCTTTTAAACATTCTGAAAAACGCAGCGGAAATATGGCTTTTAAAACGATTTTTAAAGCTGAAAATCTTATCTTCTATATGTTCATATGTTATGAAAAACAAACCAAATCATGAGGATCATTCTTATGTGAATAGACAAGCTATGTCAATACATAAACGTACATAAAATCACAGCTTGAACAAGCTGTGACAACTACCTTGTTCCAGCACCAAATGTCGACCAAAATGGGATGTTTGATGCTTGTTCTTTTGGCCAAGACTTCAAGGAGGAGTCCTCAAGTGCTTATACCCCAAGCCTTGTGAAGCATACACAACTCTTGCTAGGGAGAGATCACCAAATCAAGACAAAAAAAACTTCTTCAAAAGTTGCTGCCCAGCCGAGACCAAGAGAGAGTGGTTTTTGAGAGTTTTTGTCTTTCAAAGTTGCATGTAATGTGTGTGGTAGATCAGATTTTTGAGTCCAAGACCAAATTAAATGTGTGTTGGTTGTCAAAACTAGTTTGGTCCAATAGGATGAGAGGGGAGGGGCGGCCAAAAGGGGTTTAAAACCCTTTTCCCTCTCAAAACTATCACACATTAAAATGTCACTTATACTAGACATACAATTAATTGTATGTACAAGATATATAAATAATTACATACTTATACAATTAACCATTTAATTTATAAGCTGTAATTTCTCACTTATTATTTGGTGTCATCTAACTAATTTAAACAACACATCAAATAATATTGTTGAACAAAATATCCTAATAAGTTGTTCCCACTTACATGCAACTTATTTAGAAAACCCATTTTCTAAATGGTGTAAATATTTAATTGGTGTTTGCCAAGCTTATTGTTGGGTATAACCCGACTTGGATCATAACGTCCTAACCACATCAATATTCTAAGTGTCTTGGGCACACAGAATCCAACAATTCATGCAAAATCACGAGCCAAATCTCTGATACCACTTGTTAGGACCGTTTTCGTACGGAGTACTAATAGATTCTACGTGAGACCAGATCAAATAGTGCGGAAATTTGATTGGCGACCCAATCAGTGAGAATAACAACCTGATTGATCTACGATGAAACAAACATTAAGAATTGATTAGAAATCAATCAGGAACGAACTATGAAGTTGGATAGGCTGCTTAGGGTGGTCTGGACGGCTAGGGTTTGTGAATATTCGAAGCCTCATGCTTTTCCACGAATTATGTGGTATTTATAGGTTTTTAGTTTTCATTCGTACGACCAAACCATTAGCATGGTTCAGTCATGCGACTGACTCATGCGGTTGATTCATATGCACAACTGAAGGTTCAGTTGTGTGACTAAATCAACCTTATGTCTCAGTCATACGACTGATCTAGTCTCTTGGTTTAGTCGTGTGACTAATCAATAAGTATGATTGAATCGTGCGTATGGTCCATAAATATGGTCCATTAGCATGAATAACCACCCGACTAAGTTGAACACATTTCTCAATCACTATTGACTTAGAACTATGTACCACAACCTTAACCTATATATGATGTTCATACATATGAATTATACCAAATACAACAATAATATGAAATTTTTAAAGACAAATAAACATCAAGATGCATATCATATTTCATTAAGAATTCACATTACATATGTGTAAGAAATAAAAGACTTTTACATTTAAGAACAAAAACTAGGAACATGATTTATCAACAATCTATATATATATATATATATATGTGTGTGTGTGTGTGTGTGTGTGTGTGTGTATATGTATATATATGTATGTATATATATGTGTATATATATGTATATATATGCATATATATAGTATATATATGTATGTGTATATATATATACATATATACATATATATACATATATATATATATATATATATATATGTATGTGTATATATATATACGTATATATATATGTATATATATATATGTATATATATACATATATATAGTGTGCTGATGTAGTGGGAGAAACCTTAATGTCAAATCTAAATTTCTTTATTTGGATCTGTCTCAACAGCTTGTTGTGATCCCTTAGCTAAGGATCCGCAAGTCTCATCCTACCTAAATATCATTAGAGATGTTAATTCAGGGTTAAAGCTAAGGATCCGCAAGTCTCCACTCTTGTTTCTTATCCTGGATAGAGCCTAAGAAGATTTATGACGCTCTAAAGGATAGAAGTTAGGTTGAAGCTATGCAGGAGGAGTTGCTTCAATTAAAAAAGAAAAAAGGTCTGGAACCTATGTCCTCTTTCTCATGGGAAGATTACTATATGAACCAATTGGGTTTGTAAGAATAAACAGGATGATAGAGGACTTGTAATAAATAATTAGGCAAGACTAGTTGTTCAAGGATACACACAAGAAAAAGGAATCAACTATACATATGTCTTTACTCCTGTTGCAAGACTAGAAGTTGTTAGGATATTCTTGGCATTTGCTACATCCAAGAACTTCAAGGTCTACCAGCTTGATGTAAAGTGTGCTTTTCTTTATGGAGAGATTGATGAAGAGGTGTATGTCCAGCAACCACCGTTTGTAGATCACGATCATCCAGATTATGTTTCGAGGCTTGATAAATCTTTTTATGGATTGCATCAAGCACCAAAAAGTGGTATGAGACTCTATCTCAGTATCTATGTCAGCATGGATACAGAAGAGGTACTATAGATGGAACTCTCTTCATTAAAGGAATAGGGAATGACTTAATGCTAGTTCAAGTATATATAGATGACATCATCTTTGGTTAACTAATCTAAAGCTCTGCAAAGACTTTGAGAAGTTGATGAAGGATAGATTTGAAATGACTGCCTTAGGGGAACTCAATTTCTTTCTAGGAATTCAAGTGAAACAAGTTGAAGATGGCATCTTCAAAAGTCATTCAAAGTATGTTCACGACATACTTAAAAGATTCAACATGACTGATTGTAAGATTGCTAAAACACTCATAACCAGAAACCACTCCCTTGGTCCTGATCTAGTGGGGAAGTGTGTGGATAAACACCTTTACAAGGAAATGATTGGGTCTCTTATATACCTCACAGCTAGCAGGCTTGATATCATGTTTGCTATATCTATTTGTGTAACATATCAAGGCAACCCCAAGATGTCACATCTAATCACTGTCAAGAGAATTTTAAGATACCTCAAAGGTGCCTCAACATTAAGCCTTTGGTATCCAAAGAATTCTGACTTCAATCTGTACGCATATACAGATAGTGATTATGGTGGCTACAACATGACTGTAAAGTCTACATCAGGGGGTTATCAATTTCTTGGTGGAAGGGTTGTCTCATGGCAATGCAAGAAGCAATCCTATGTATCTGCATCAACTATTGAAGCTGAATATATTGCTATTGTAAGCTGTTGTGCTTAAGTGCTTTGGTTTCAAAATCATATGCTAGACTATGGATTCAATTTTAGAGAGACTCCTATTCACATTAACAACAATAGTGTTATCTCTATCATAGAGAATCCTATGCAGGAATCAAGGACAAAACACATCAATATCAGGTATCATTTGATTAGAGATAATTTTGAAAATGGATTAATCAAACTAGTCAAAGTTAACAAAAATGGCTCTTGAGGAGATTGAGAAGGAGGAAGCAAAGGATGCAAGATTGCTTCTTCAGATCAAGGAAGAAAAAATTCTAAAAAGACTCTACAAACATATTCCTACTCTCTCACCAGTTCAAGAAAGCCCTATGCAAGAGACTATGGCACCACAAGAACCTTAGGTAGATAAAGAAAATGACGGGATAAACATAATCAACTACATGAGTGCCACAAGTCTCTACTAGGTAGATGCACTTCTCCCCTGGAATTTGAGTACATTGAGTTTGAGTATCTCAAACAACTTGAACTTCAAGTACTGAAAGAGCAGAAGGAAACAAAGAGGAAAATAAGGGAAGAAGCTTCCAAAGCAATGGCCATCATCTAGAAAAGTCAAAAGAAGTCTGCTGAAAAGTCAAAAGAAGTCTGCTGATAGTCAAAAAAAGTCTGCTGAATGGCCCTATGTCTCTATCCACCATGGAGGAGCACATAAGGGTGATCAAGCAAAAGATTAAAAGAGGAGAGCTCATTGATTTACACTCCCCACTCAAGCCCCTCAAGAAGTGGAGGTTAAGGTTGAACCATTTGAAACAACTCAACCTGGACCTCTTGCTGAGTCTTAGCGAGTTTCATCTTCTGATCCACAGTAGGGTCAACCTCCCTCTCCTTCTAAACCTATGAGGGTGGCAAACTTAACTAAGAAAGACAAGACAAAACAACATGGTGTTGCAAGCCTGTCTTCTCAGTATTGAAGAAGAAGAAAACATCGTCATCCACCTCCAGACCTCAAGGTAAGTCAGAACATCCTGAGAAGTTCATCAAGAGGAAGCTCAAACAACTCCCATTCAAGCAGTTTCCCTTGCAATAGGAAGACCCATCTTATCCTGGACTTACTCCACTGATCTTGAAAGATGGCATGTGACTAGAGATCTGTAACCCCTGTTCCCGGGACGCTCACAGCTGGTCAATCATTGCATATAAAACATATATTTATACATAGTAACTTTAATAAAACATTGCAGAAGAAACATTAAAACAACTTTTAATCTCAATATAAATGCTTTTGCAAGTTAATACAACATTCATTACAAAACACATTTGTTCGCATTACAATGAAAAAATATTAATCAAAAGAATGCCATCCAAAATGAGCCAAGTAGCTGTCTCGTGCCATCCTCAGCAACCATTACCTGCCAACCAGAAACACATAAAAGTCAGCGTTACTGAGTGAGTTCTAGTTTTAAATCAAAATACTTTAATTTCGTTTAAAAGCGTTCATTACTTTTGTACATCATCACACATCATACGTACACATAGATAATATCATTATTATCTTCATCATGCATTCGTTAACTTTCGCTCATTCATCATACATCATTATCATTCACTTTCATTCGTAAACTTCTTCCTTTTCTTTCATACGTTCATCACTTTCGATGACATGTACATTACCCCGAACAATATGCATGAAGCTGGTTACTAGGCCTGAGGTCTTTCATAGACCTCGAATATTGTGTATGAAGCTGACTCCGGTACCTAGGGCAACTACATTCATCATTTATCTTTTCTCTTTCATTCCAGACCAATGCCATATGCTATACCCCGAACATTAGACCTCGAACATTATGCATGAAGCTGACACCAGTACCTTGGGCAAGCGGCAAGGATCCCATACGTATGGTCAATCACAAAGATTAATCCCCAGTGTGCATCCTTCTAGGTTAGCTAACCCGCACACAGTTGAGCTAACACCCTTCATTGGGTGTGAACCTCCGTACATTGCTTGCAAGACTTTCTTACTTCCATTCATT